>SNQJ01S0016702.1:91295-110591 GCA_010110895.2 Picea sitchensis
CAAGAGGTACGCATCAGTTCACTTCATCCATTCACCAAGATATAATTCCAAAAACCATTTGCAAGAGAGAGAGATACCAAAAATGCACAAGTGTAGCAAAAATTTCAACCCCGGAGTCTTCTCACAATGGGAGAGTTATCTTCGAATGAAATAGAGATGGCCTTTATTTATACAAAATGTTTTAAACATAGTTTTTCCACTTAGGTTAGGGTAAACACAAACTAAGGGGACAAAAAACCCCTACTTTTCCCTTTTACAAAAATAACACTAAACAATTCATATTTTGCACATAAAAGAAAACCCTAAATAAGACATCACCCCTCTAGGGTGACATTTTGTCACTTTTACAAGTCGTTGGAGTAGATGATGAAGTTTGTTGGGGCTCCTAGAGCCTCCTCTTTATATGCCAAGTATCTTCCTTCAATCCATGTCTCCTCTGATCAAATCATGCCAAGTGTCAATGATTAACAACTCCATCACCACCAATCCCTAGCCCTAGGTGACGTCAAGCCCCAAAGAGTGATGCGTTTCCCCTCCTAGGAAATTTGTTTGGGTGATATGGGATAGGTGAGGCCATCCATGATGTCCTCTAGTCCTCCAAAGGCATGTCTTCATCATCTGGCATGCAGGCCCTTGGTATCCAACCTATGGGATTGAAGCCCCATGGAAGCCCAAGCTAGGCTTGTTCCTCCAAAACTCTCCACCAGTTGGGTCCTGCAAACACAAATGAATATGACCTCCAAGGATCTAAGTCAAATCATCAAGATAAGCAAGTCAAAAAAATAAAATAGCCATCTAAGCATGTACATTCAAACTACCTCATCAAAATAAACTCATGCTCAAAGACCCTATGCAATTTACCAAGTTTGAGTATGGGAGGGTTGACAAAACAACCTATTGGGTGAATCATCCTTTAAGTTTAGGGGTGTTTCTCGAGGGGAACTCATTATAAGTCACGTGGATGATGTGTTATGGAAGAGGGAAAAACTTTTGGGCATGGGGTTCATGACATACAAGGGGTTGTAATGTCTCACTTATGGGTGCCTTTGTAGAGGGTGTGTTGCACCTTCATTTTCAATACATCCTTTTTCCAAGACCATTCATTGTCATTAATTAATTAATTAATAGTACAAAACCTTGGGTACTCCCTAGAGTTAAATCGATTAACTTGGGGCGAAACACCACAAGGCCACTTGAAGCTATAGGTACACAGAGTGCCATATGCAAGGAAATAAAGGGACAACGTATGAGTGTACACACCTCAACGAGTGGGGACATTTATATTTATGTGTTTTCTTGTGCAGGTCTTTGATTTTTTAAGAGAAGCATTTCATTTCTCTCAATACCTCTTTGAGCGAGCATCTGGAAGGTTCATAATTAGGCTTTTATATTTTCCATCCACAAGCCTCTAGGCCTTCAACCCCTTCTTCCCATGAAATGAGGGACAACCCCTTCTTGGGTCAGTACACCCAAAAAACACAAAAGGTGAGGAGATGAGGGGGTGAAGTGTGGAAAGTGGAAAGTATGGTCGGGAATGGCATGATGACCCGTCAAAAGGACCTTTCGACAACATACCTATCTGCTAGAGCATAATCCTAACTTGCCTTGGTGGATTACTTGTCTTAGGCACCTAGACCTTGGCTAATTCATCCCAATGCATTTTTCCTCACTTGATTTGACTTTCTAGAGAGGGTAGGAGACACCTTCCTTGATTTTAGGGCATTTTCCTTAAGTTTAGGGAGTTAACTTTGAGTTATTTAGTTAGAACTCCACTTAATAACTCCTTTCCAACCTCCATGAAAAGTTTAAGCACCTAAATGAAGGAGAGCGCACTTCCTCCTTAAATCAAGGAAATTGTCCCTTGATTTTAGGGATTTACCCCCTTTCTTTAGTAAACTTTGCATGTTTAGCTAATCAGTTAGTAAACTCACACTTTTCAACCTATCATACTCATGTTAGTGTTAGAAAAGTAGGTGTTCTCTTTTAACCATATAAAATATAGAAATATTGTCACCCAATCATAGGTCTAAGCCACAACCATAGGTCGAAGACACCCCCGAGCACCTTAACCTTGACACAGAATAATTCTAGAAGCAAACCCTAGGCCTAATAGCCAATCAATGTAGCGTACCTCTCTCTAGATCTAGAACACAAGGTAGAAAGTCCAAACCATAACCAAGAAAAATTCCAAGCCTAAAACCAAAAATACTAGTTGCAGTAGCTGCAACGACAGCTACTCTCCAGACTTGCGCACTTACTAAATTTTTGCAGTGTGCATTAGATTTCTGCAGGTGCGAGCTGTGTGTGTCCAAATGAGTTATGGAATACTATATTTATACTTCTCTTCCTTAGATTTCTAGGTCGACTTCTCTTTTTGGAGGCTAAAAATTAAATATTAATTATTTTCTTTAGCCGACTTGTCTTCTAGGGTTATGTCCAATGCTTTAGGGTTTCTTCTTGCTTCCCGGAATATTCTATTCTTGTTAGGGTTACACGTGGAGGTTTAATACCTCCCACATCTACCATAATATCAACACTCCCTCCTAGCTAGGGAGGTATTGAAAGAATGGTCTTGAGCACAAACATACCATTCAATCTGTAGCATCAACATAACCACACATGCTATCTCATGATTAAATCATGAGCACCATCATGACTATTAGTATCGTCTGATAGAATCAACTACATCATCTCTCAAAGCCATACTCCATCTAAGTAATCAAGCATGATGTTGAATAAGTCACTTACTCCACAAAGTGATATAAGATCCATTCTTCTAATCTGGACATATGTCCTAGAACAATAATTGTTCCAACAGATGTTGTAAGCCATGCCATGGGCTACAAGGACTATTCTTCTAATTCGAACATACGTCCTATTATCACACAGTTTGTAGTTGGTGTAAAGGAAGGATGGAAGAAGGACAAACTGGAGAAACTGAGACTATCCTACCACTGTCACCTAAATAGGATAACTCTTTCTATTTAGAGTGGTAGGGCCAAGGGAGACGTCCCTAGTGACATGGGGTTTTGATAAGGCAAAGGTCTATGGATAAGTAGAATAATTCCCCCTCACAAGTTACCACTGATCAGAAAGTCTGGCTAATCAACCAATAAAGATAAAGATAACCGGAAATACAAATGATAACCAAGAGTGTACCTGCCCGAGACAAATCAACAAGGAAACTATACATATGCAAGATCACTTTCTTGGTTAGTACCTCATATAATCAAGGAATTTCTTATATAAGAAATTGATAAACAATATTGATGAAACAAATCAATGATGTACAATAGAAATGATTACAATATATTTGTTTCTTAATAAATGGTAAAGAAAATTCACAATGAGCAATGGAAAACTATCATCAATGCAATAATACTAGAAGCAATGCCTTAGCCAATCTTTCAATTGATTTAAAAACACAATAAATGTTGCATGGATATGTTTATAACATAAATAGATGACGACAACAATAGGTTTAGTAATTGTTAGTCTAAGCTAGGGTTAGAAGAAGTTAAAGGTTGTTCAAGAGTATTTGGAAGTTGTGATCAAAGTACCCAAACACAATGTCTTAGATCAGTCAGTTACTAGGGAAAATGGAGTCAAGACAGTTGCAAATGTTGAAGGGCCGAAATGATAGTGATAGGGATAAAGACAAGAGGGTTTAATGTTGAAGTGTTCCTAAGGAAAGGCTTCAACAATCAAACCCTGGGGGAAAAAGGCTCAATAAGGTGTAGAAACCCTAGGCTTTAGTGCTTTTCCCTACTTCTCTAGCTCAAAAGACAAATTAAAATGACTAGCTTGAGTAATAAATGGTAGGGCTAAAGAAAACAGAGTTTGATGATGAAGTGTTGCTAAGGCAAGGCTTCATCAATCAAACCCTAGGGGAAAAAGGCTCACTAAGGTGTAGAAACCCTAGGCCTTAGTGTTTTCTCCTCCTTCTTTAGCTCAATGACAAGACAAAAACAACAAGGCTAGAAGAGTAAAAGGTAGAGTGTTGTTGTGGCAAGGCTCTAACATCAATCTTCAACAAAATAACTAGCTCTTAGCATAACTTAGTAGGGACATGAAACAAGGACACAAACATGTGCTTGTCCCCTAGGGTTTAATCCAACAAATTATAATAAAAAAATGCAAGTAAAAATACCTTAACCATTCAATCAAGAAGGATTGCATAAATTCACTTACATCCACCAAGCATTCATATAGACAAACCCTAGTTGTAAACCTTCCACCAAGAAAATGCCAAAATATCCAAGAAAAATCCTCCTTCAACAAGTGCGCATCAAAATTTCAACCAAAACTCTAGAAGAGGGCACAAATTTCAGACCTCACCAAGTGGTGAGTAAAATAAGATGATCAAAATGAGAGTTTTAGCTCTCTACTTATACAATAACAAGTGACCTTAATATAATTTAGGTCACCAAAAGGCCGACAAGGCCAAAATACAAAATATTATTGTTTTACATTAAATGTCATAAATTAAACCCTAATAAAGTAAAAGTGAAGACGTCATGCCCTTTCTAGGGTGGTGTTATCCCTTTTTAGGGAAACATAGGCCTCCTGGAGAAAAACATTATCCCTCCTTGGGCCTCTCCAAGCTGCCACATGTGCCATAACTACCATAATTACCTCCCCAAAACGTCCATAATGTTGGATGATGTCATGGTAATCCTAGGTGATGCCATGGACCTTCCAAGGCCAACGTTCCATTGGAGAGGGCACAAACCCCCTAGGTAAGGCTCTGCCATGCTGCCTCTGTGGAATGTCCACCTCTTCTCCAATGTAAACCCCTATGCCATGTCTCTGCCCCATGTTGTGGTCTCAACATCCATCTGGTGGGCTCTCTAGCCCCATGGAGGTCTTAACTAATCATCTCCCCATGTGTACTTGTCCAATATGGTACTTGTCCATCGCATATGATCCTGCACATCAACAGATATGCCCTCCATGGGCTCATAAGTCATAGGTATCATAGCAATGTCAATCACATCCAATCATCAATTTTATTAAACATGTGCATAAAACCCCTTTTACCCAATCAAGTGCTTGAAGACATAATACAAATCTGCAATGCAAGTTTAGAGGAAGTGAAAAGGCATGTTATTGGGCTAGTGTCCATTGGAAAGGGATGTTTCTGGAAGAGATCAAATCCAATTCATGCTAATGGGTGAGGTGGATAAGGGATGTCCTGACAAGGGGTGCAGTGATAGTAGGGAAATGCAAGGCTTACATGTGGGTGCCTTTGTATAAGGCGAGCTGCACCTGTCCTAGATGAAAATGTTTCCAAGCCCATCCATGCCTTTTATTCTTTATTCTTTATTTCTTTTTCTTCAAGAGGCTAATCAGGGGACACTGCCCTGGTGTGGTGGCCAGTGGTGGCAATGTTACCCACAAGTACTTTTATGAAAATGAGAAGGTTGATCGTGATGAGACCCCTTTTCTCTTGGCCATGCAACCAAGAGCCACTACCCTGGTGTGGTAACCAACTTCTAGTAGTGTCATACCGCTAGGTTCCCATGGGCGTAATACGTTGGCTCGTGATGAGACCCCCTATCCTCTAACTAGGTCTTGTTTTATTATTTTTATGGGTCCCTCTTGTTTCTTGTTGAGAAGACTTTTACTTCTTTCTCAGGGATCCCTGGGCGAAGCATCTCGAGGTTTTATTTTAGGCTTTTATCTTTTTCTAGCTTGATTTTACCTTCTGGGCCTTTAGCCCCTTCTACCCACAAAGCAAGGTACAAACCTTAAATGATTGGCCAACCCAATGCATGAACCAATGTAATGGGATGGATGATAGAGAAGTAAGATGGAAAGTGGTAAGTATGACAGGAGTGGACAATGAATTTTCATCAATCCCCCCAGTGGAAACTAAAAACCTATGGGCACAAGCTTACTAGGGCATCCTGTAATTCCCCCCAGACATGGTCAAGTGGATAAGTATAAGATCCAAGCACCCATTAGAAACACAAAGAACTATATGTGCATAGTCAAAGCCTTTTAGGATTAGAGTGACACATACCATGATACCCAGACTCATTACCTCATGGAGCAAGAACCATCTCTGATATAGGACCGAACCGAGGTGATGGATGTTGCTGCTACTAAAAAAGTGGAGGCGTTGAAAGGAATAAAATATGGGCCCTCCAGGGCCATGCTCAAGTCGATCTGGCTCTCGATACTCTATGTATAGGACTTGTGGGCCTCAAGACATAATCTCCTTAGTTATCCCTAAAAGTGGGGATAACATCTGGCTCCAACTCGAAGACATGTGCTCACCGTAGAGTGCATGAGAACCTCATCATCGCTGGCATAACCTGTAACCTGCTTGATCTCAATAACAACTATCAGTAATCATTTGGGGTGGTGATATCACCCCCAACTCACATATATAGAATAAATAAAAATCATATGTACAAATGTGAAACAAAACTACTCTAGCATGAAATGCAAGTGGTATATACAATGAATGCAAATGCCTACTTACCTGCACTTACTTGTTGGTTGGATGTTAAGTGTAGTCAAACAACCAATGAAACCAATCCAATGATGTGACACAATACCCTCCTTTGTGCTTCATCATAAACCAAAACAGTGTTAAGTCAAGCACAAAAATAACATGGGTTAGAGAATGTATCGTATCGATGGAAATAATAAAGTCTAACTCATGGAGGTGGGTGTGAGGGATAAAATCACACCAAGTCAATTTCTGAGGAAAGTGATCAATCCACTTTAGGAAGGGATCGCGAAAAGTACAAGGTTCAGAACACTGACTCAAAAGGTCTGCAAACTGTATACCTAGGACGTCCTCACACTCTGAAGCCTGGGAAGGGATTGACAAGCATCTAGTAGATGATTGGCAGATTCCCAAGGGAAATAAAAAAAGTTGAGATGACAGACTTATTATTGAAGTATTCAACCAACCCTTGGACTCTAGGGTTTTCCCCATAGGAAACACAATATAAAATACATATCTTCCAAATACACCTTTAGAGACACAACAAAGTAAAGTAACGACAGGTGGATGGAGAAAGTTGTCCCGAGAATCCTTCTTGAGGAAAACAATGCCCTCACTCCTATCAAGACATGAGCATAACGGTGGTTGGTAATATTCTTCATGGAATGAATCCAAATGCTCAGAGGAGTACTCATCAAATCCCTCAAGATATGACCAAAAATCATCAGGAGAATAAGGGGCTAGGTCATCCTTGGGTGTTTGGAAAGTATTGGTAAATTTATCATCTCCTTATTGCCACTAGTCAAAATCAAAAGTAACTTGTAGTGATAACTATGAACGAAACACTTGGAAATGATTCTCAATGTCGTAAATGGGGTCCATATCAAAACCAATTACATCCCATTTACGTCTTCCAACTTGTATGAACTCATCAATATCAACTATGTCAGTATCAATATAATAACATGGAGGATTCAAAATATTCAAAGGCTCATCCATCTCCTCCTCATTTCCCAAATCATAAAGTAGAAAATCATTAAAATCTTGGAGAGGAGGGTAACTCACTATTTGTTCTTGTGCAGAATATTTCAGGACTTGGGTATGCATCATTATTTCATCCTCATGAGTTGCCCCTCCATCTTCAATTGTACAGCAAGGAAGATCTACTTCTTTCGGAGATTCCATTCCTCCTTCACTCTCTGAATCATGGAACAAGGTATCATCAAAATCCTGAAAAGGAAAGAAACTAACCTCATTGTCTTGTTGTTGTGCAGGGGGGAAAAGTTCATGGATGTCTTTGTCAGAGGGAGGAGCACAGGTTGATAATTCATAATTTTTCTTAGGTTCCATCTCCTCAACCGTGTCTTCAACAGTCTTATGTTGATCTATGGTTTGTTCTCCTTCTTCTTGGAAATAAAAAATGAAGTTCTCAAGGGAAAACAAACTTTCCCTTCTAAGAATACCTACAGTAAGAAGGTATCTTATCTCAGATAAGGAGATGTTTTTCTCAATTCTCGCAGCCATGTTGTAAGCTTCATTGATCGTGCTTGGGACCCTTTTACTGAGGGGAAAACCCAAATGCACCAATAGTGAATGGGTATAGAGATGGACAAGGTACTTCTCTTCAAGATGATGGATTTTAGGAATTTGATACAACATGTTCTCAAACCTATCCTGGAAGTCTCTGACAGTTTCGTCCTCAGCTTGCTTTATATGCTCGAGTTTTTCTAGTAGTACTAGGATGTCTTCCAACTGAATACCCCGTCTCCTAAGAAATGTTTCTTCAAATTTCTCCATAGTTGTGATGCTGGCATCAGGGAGGTTGTCATACCACTCTCTAGCATTGCAATAAATACTGGCAAAGAAAATTTTCATGACCAAGTCTTCAGCATCATCAACGATAGGGAGAGATAGGAAGAAATTCCAGAAGTTTCTCATGTGATAGTCAGCTCTCTCCGTATCACCACCAGTGAATCTAGAGAGAAAATTTTTGTATTCAAAGGGCATTTGTTGAGGGTACCCCAGGATGTTACTCATTTCTAAAGTCTTGTAGTTTCCTGGATCCCATTGAGAATTCATACTTGGCTTCGTCATCAGTGGATTTGCCAATAATTTTCTTAAAATTATCAAAGAAATAAGGGAATCACCCTAAGTGGAGTCTCCAGGTAAGATTGTAAGATAAAGGCTCTTGAGGAAAGGCTTAACGAAAAATTGTCGTCTTGAGGAGAATTGACTCAGTGTTCCCCGACAACGGTGCCAAAATGTTATCGCATAGTTTGTAGTTGGATTAAAGGACAGATGGAAGAAGGGCAAACTGGTGAAACTGAGACTATCCTACCACTGTCACCTCAATAGGATAGCTCTTTCTGTTTAGGGTGGTAGGCCCAAGGGAGACGTCCCCAATGACCTGGGGTTTTGAGAAGGCAAAGGTCTATGGATAAGTAGATTTTTTCCCCATCATAAGTCACCACCGATCAGAAAGTCTGGCTAATAAGCCAATAAAGATAAAGATAACCAGAAGTATAAATGATAACCAAGAGTGTACCTTCTCGAGACAAATCAACAAGGAAACTATACATGTGCAAGATCACTTGCTTGGTTAGTACCTCATATAATCAAGGTTTTTCTTATATAAGGAATTGATAAACAATATTGATGAAACAAATCAATGATGTATAATAGCAATGATTACAATATATTTGTTTCTCAATAAATGCTAAAGAAACTTCACAATGAGCAATGGCAAACTATCATCAATGCAATAATACTAGAAGCAACGCCTTAGCCAATCTTTCAATTCCTTTAAAGACAAAATAAATGTTGCATGGATATGTTTATAACATAAATAGGTGACAACAACAATAGGGTTAGTAATTGTTAGTCTAAGCTAGGGTTAGAAGAAGTTAAAGGTTGTTCAAGAGTATTTGTAAGTTATGATCAAAGTACTCAAACACAAGGTCTTAGATGAGTGCGTTACTAGGGAAAATGGATTCAAGATAGCTGCAAATGTTGAAGGGCCAAAATGATAGTGATAGGGCTAAAGACAAGAGGGTTTAATGTTGAAGTGTTTCTAAGGCAAGGCTTCAAAAATCAAACCCTAGGGGAAAAAGGATCACTAAGGTGTAGAAACCCTAGGCCTTAGTGCTTTTTCCTCCTTCTCTAGCTCAAAAGACAAATTAAAATGGCTAGGTTGAGTAATAAATTTTAGGGCTAAATACAAGAGATTTTGACGATGAAGTGTTGCTAAGGCGAGGCTTCATCAATCAAAACCTAGGGGAAAAAGGCTCACTAAGGTGTAGAAACCCTAGGCCTTAGTGTTTTCTCCTCCTTCTTTAGCTCAATGACAAGACAAAAATGGCTAGGCTAGAAGAGTAAAAGGTAGAGTGTTGTTGTGGCAAGGCTCTAACATAAATCTTCAAAAAAATAACTAGCTCTTAGCATAACTTAGTAGGGACATGAAACAAGGACACCAACATGCGCTTGTCCCCTAGGGTTTAATCCAGCAAATTATAATAACAAAATGCAAGTAAAAATACCTTAACCATTCAATCAAGAAGGATTGCATAAATTCACTTACATCCACCAAGCATTCATATAGCCAAACCCTAGTTGTAAACCTTCCACAAGTAAATGCCAAAATATCCAAGAAAAAGCCTCCTTCAACAAGTGCTCATAAAAATTTAAGCCAAAACCCTAGAAGAGGGAGCAAATTTCAGACCTCACCAAGTGGTGAGTGAAAGATGATGATCAAAATGAGAGTTTTAGCTCTCTACTTATACAATACCAAGTGATCTTAATAAAATTTAGGTCACCAAAAGGGCAACAAGGCAAAAATACCAAATAATATTGTTTTACATTAAATGTCATAAATTAAACCCTAATCAATCAAAAGTGAAGATGTCATGCCCTTTCTAGGGTGACGTTAGCCCTTTTTATGGCATCACAAGCGTCTTGGAGAAAAACGTTAGCCCTCCTTGGGCCTCTCCAAGTTTCCACGCATGCCACAACTGCTATAATTGCCTCCCCAAAACTTCCATAATGTTGGATGATGTCATGGGCATCCTAGGTGATGTCATGGGCCTTCCAAGTCCAACGTTCTAGTGGAGAGGGAACAAACCCCCTAGGTAAGGCTCTTCCAAGATGGCTCTGTGGAAAGTCTTCCTCTTCTCTGGTGCAAACCCATCTATCTTGTCTCTTCCCCCTACTGGGGTATCAACATCCATCTGGTGGTCTCTCCAGCCCCATGGAGGTCCGAATTAATCATCTCCCCATGTGTACCTATCGAATATGGTACATGTTCGTTGGGTATGATCTTGCACATCTGTTAGGACCCTATAATTATAGGGAAATCATGGTTGTTGAATTATATATATTGGTTTGGATTGCAGGTCGAAAACAATGTTTTATCCTGCAAAGGTGGTGTTATCTCCTCAAATAAATTTTCCATTTTTTTGTTATTAGGTGATAGGATGGTCATTAGATGAAGGATTCTTGTTATTTTTAAGTTAAGTGCCTTTAAGATGAGTTTTAGACTTGTCTTTTCAAGAAATAAGTGGTCTATACTTAAAATGTCAAAAATGTCATAATCATATTTTGGCAGCTAAGGGATGGTTTTTATTTTGYTGTAAGCTGCAAAAAGTTCCCAGTTTTGGCAGCTAAAAGGTCAGGTGCAAGGTGTTGTTAGCTGCCGAAAGTGCATAAATTTTCCAGAATTCAAAGAAAGTCAAAATTCGACTTGGCTAGAGTGTATTTAGGAKAATATGATGACTATTAGTCAAATATATTATCAAATATCATCCATGAGTGTAGGTGGCACTTCATTTCATCAATATAAACATTCTAGGGATCAAATTCTAAAATGTAGGAATATGACTAGAATTGGAAATCTGGATTTTCCTGTTTTAGTCACTTTATTTGGAGACAGATTCTGATCCTATGGAAAGGTATTTTTGGAAAATGGGAGAGGATTTTTACAAGAACGAGATCATATTCAAAAAACTCTCTCAGTTTCCCAAAATCTATTTTTATTTGAGAGATATATGTCAATATTTGAGCAGCATATTTCCAAAAATTTATGTCTTTTCCAACCACCTCACAAATTCGGATTTGAGATAGGAAAAGAGGTTATCATATCCATCTTTTGAGGATATTGAAACTAATTTGTAAAGATTATTTAAGATCACAGAGGCAAGAGTGTTAAGGTTTGGACTTCAAGAGATGGATGGTATTGAGAGGCCATCATCTATTGTAAAGATGTTCAACAAGTTGTAAGTGACTTCCTAGATGAATACAAAGGCTTTTTGTTCCCAGATTCTTGTGTCATGATCATGTGGTGAAGTACCTCTTTATGTAACATGTTCTTATCTTGTCTCACATATTTTTTTCTTTCCTTATCATTTATAAGAAGATTATGTTTCAGGATTTGTCTTAGACACCATGATCTGGCTTAAAATGATATTAATGTTTTCTTCTGAAAATTGGATGTAGAATTCATATAATCTCTATTGTGCATTTAAATTGGACCCTAATCTATGATTATTTTCCATTTCACAAACTCAAAGGATCCACTGACATGATTACCTTGCATGGTTACTGTTTGTCTCAGTTATTCATTCATTTAATCATCTTTAACCTTTGTTGACTCCATTTTGCCCAATGGTCCTCTTTTGTTGTCTCAACCAAAAAATCTAAAAAAAAACCAACCTTATACTTCATAACTAGCCTAATATCTCATCTCAAGAAAGCTATATCAGACAGAGAGATCCCTCTCTAAGTCTTGGAGGGCTATATCCTTGACTCGAAGCGGTTTTGTGGTTACCCATGCCGATTTCCTCCTCAGCTTGGGAAATTACAGGGTGTTAACAACATCAAACGATACACCCTCCATGGGCTCATAAGTCACAGGGATCATAGAAATTTCAATCACATCCAATCATCAATTTTATTAAACATGTGCATAAAACCCCTTTTACCCAGTCAAGTGCTCGAAGACATTATACAAATCTACAATGCAAGTTTGGAGGAAGTGACAAGGCATCCTATTGGGTTAGTGTCCATTGGAAAGGGATGTTTCCAGAAGAGATCAAATCCAAGTCATGTTAATGGGTGAGGTGGATAAGGGATGTCCTCACAAGGGGTGTAGTGATAGCAGGGAAATGAAAGGCTTAGTTGTGGGTGCCTTTGTAGAAGGCAAGATGCACCTGTCATGGATGCAAATGTTTCCAAACCCATTCATGCCTTTTATTCTTTATTCTTTATTTATTTTTATTCAAGAGGCTAATCAAGGGACACTACCCTGGTGTGGTGGCCAGTGGTGGCAATGTTACCCACAAGTACTTTCACGGAAATGAGAAGGTTGGCTCGTGATGAGACCCCTTTTCTCTTGGCCATGCAACCAAGAGCCACTACCCTGACGTGGTAACCAACTGCTAGTAGTGTCATACCGCTAGGTGCCCATGGATGTAATAGGTTGGCTCATGATGAGACCCCCTATCCTCTGACTAGGTATTTTTTTATTATTTTTATGGGTCCCTCTTGTTTCTTGCTGAGAAGCCTTTTACTGCTTTCTCGAGGATCCCTGGGCGAAGCATCTCGAGGTTTTATTTTAGGATTTTATCTTTTTCCATCTTGCTTTTACCTTCTAGGCCTTTAGCCACTTCTTCCCACAAGGCAAGGTGCAACCCTTAAATGATTGACCAACCTAATGCCCTGACCAATGTAATGGGATGGATGAGCGGGAAGTAAGATGGAAAGTAGTAACTATGATGGGAGCAAACGATGAATTTTCATGAATCCCCCTAGTGGCAACTAAAAACCTATGGGCACAGGCTTACAAGGGCATCCTGCCATTCCCCCCGGACATGGTCAAGTGGATAATTATAATATCCAAGCACCCATTAGAAACAAAAAGAACTAGATGCACATATTCAAAGGTTTTGAGGATCAAAGTGACACATACCATGATACCCAGACTCATTACCTTATGGAGCAAGAACCATCTCTGATACAGGACCGATCCAAGGTTATGGATGTTGTTGCTGCTAACAAAGTGGAGGCGTTGAAAGGAAGAAAAGATGGGCTCTCCAGGGCCATGATCAAGTTGATATGGCTCTCAATACTCCATGTCTAGGACCTATGGGCCTTGAGACGTAATCTCCTTAGTTATCCCTAAAAGTGGGGGATAACACGTCCTAGAAGAATAAATGTCCTAGACCATTTTCCTCTTAGAGAATGTTTGTCCACCAGCACACTGACTATCCATCTAGCTGATAATCATTTCCAACACTATTGATAGTCTTCATGGAAATCATAACAATTCCATTCAATAGAACACAACTGTGTCTATCCATAGTAGTACACAACTACTATCTAGTGGTACACAACCACACCAAGTAGCACGTAGCTACTTAATTAGTGATGCATAGTCACAACCAGTGGAACACATCCACCACAATATCATACATCTACTGTCCAAAGACATACAGTCTCCACAACAATCATATCATCTGATATCAACCTCCATTAAACAATATCATGATATAAATTGAGTCATCTGGTCCATTCTTCCACTCACATCTGTGATATTTGGAAGATCATATTCCCTCATAAAGTAAAACATCAGCCATGGGCTTTATGGATTATCCTTCTCAAGCATAGAAGAATAATTGTCTGATTTTTTAGCGTGGACCATTCACCTAACTAGGCCATTCCTTCAGCACTAATCATAGTGCAACCTGGAGAGAATGAGTTTTCCCTAGGGAATGTCTGTCCTTGATTGATGAACTTGGACCATTCACCTAACTGGGCCATTCCTTCGGCACTAATCATAGTGCAACCTGGATACAATGAGTCTTCCCTAGGGAATAACTGTCCAGCACCAACCTCCAAAACAAACCATTCCTCAAATCTGCTCACAACTGTGAACTTTGAAAGAATGACTATCCTATACCATTCCCCCACACTGGCCACATGGGTAATCGTTGTCTATGGTACATAAGCAATCTATCAGACCATTTTCATTACGAAAATGATTGTCTGATATGGACCATTCTCTGAACTGAAAAATGCTTGTCTGTTTGAAATCTCAAACCACTTTCCCGAAAGGAACTGCTAATCCCGAACCATTTTCCAAGATGAAAAATGATTATCCATGAATCAATAACATATCAGTGCTCCCTCCCAAGCTGAGAGTAATCTCTTCCCTTTTAAATAAGGAAGTTGTCTCTACGAGCCCCAACTTGTTTCTTAAGTACACAAACTTTTCATCTTGGACAGAGGCTTTACTAAAATATTTATTATCTTCTCATAGGTGGATATATACTGGAGAACCACTTCTCTCTTCTGGACTTTATCATAGAGAATATAATGCTTGATCTCAATGTACTTCAGTCTTTCATGGAACACTGGTTTTCTCTAAAGGCTTCACATAGCTCTGATCATTACAATATATCATGGTCGAATTCAACAATTATGTTTCCTGTTAGCTCATGACATTGTGGCAAGGCTCAAACTAAAACATATCCAAGTAACACTTTTTCTATCATCATGAGATTTTTCCATGGATTATAAATCCATCATCCTAAACTTCTGAGAAACTATTCTGAGACACTATCTCTGTCATAGAAAGTTTTCATCACGCTTTTGTTGTATATAAGATACTCTGCATCAAGTTGTTTGAATCGATACAAGGTCTTCTTATATCTGCATACATGGGTCTCTTTCTGGTATAAGCTTCTTTATCAAATTTCTTTATTTGGGAAGAACAATCTTTTATAGGTAGATTCCAATCCATGGATACTAGAGGAGGTATATTTGGTTTACTGGAATGAGTCTCGTCATAGTCTTTTTCCTTCTTCTGGAAGAACTTCTGAATTTCGCAATGCTTCCATTCATAAGTATTTTTCACATTTTCTTACATACACTGTTCTTTATCATAACTTCCATTCCTTCTTCTTGATTTCTTCTAGTGGGTTCAAACCAAGCTGGTGGTCTTTGTGATTCTCGGTATAATAACTGGTTGTTCAGGATTTTCTTTATTTCTTGGAATCTTCATGTTATTCCTCATGTTTCTCTTTATCTCTTGGGTCCATGGAGTCTTCTATATATTACATGCCATGAAGATTCCAACTTCTTCCTTTCATCATAGGATCATGGATGTAGATGGACAACCAAGGATACTTTAAGACTTATTTTTGAAGAAGACTTCTTCTAGAGTCAAATTGAACACGTGTTGCTTATCATGGATACTACTTTCAATGGGAACATGGATAGATACTTCATAATCCTCAATGGATCATATTTAGGATTAGCTCCCTCCTAATCCTTGCTTCATGTATGCATGCATGCTCTTCTTTTGGAAATTTTTAATCAGCCCCCTCCATCTAAGATAGTACATGCTTATGTCTGCATCCTTATTTCCTTCTACAAGGTGTCACGAGTCTTTTTCTAATTTCCTCTTGATTTCCGACTTCTTTCTATTTTTACTCCTTCTGGTTCTCTTCAATTTTGATTCTAATTTTGGCTTATCTGACAGTTGTTACTTATATAATAGATTCCACATGAATTTTTATAAAAACTTGTCAACGTACTTCATCTTTTCATGTGTATTTCTTGACTTATAGTCCTCATGATAGGAATCCTTATCTTGTTGTTCTTCCATAGGTGTTGTTTCACTTGAACATATTATCTTATAAGAAAAAGATATAGATGATATGTACATAAACTATGTAAATATGGTATGTACAATAACTTTGAAGAATATTGTTACATTGACTTAGAAGAAGAAGTCTGTTTTATCCTGCTTGGCCTTCTTTGAAAGTTCCCTTTCTTTGGAAACTAATGCTTCGTCTATTTCCTTCATTTTATTTAACTCGGGAGAGTGGTTCCTATAGTGACCATATTTTCGACAGTTGAAGCATTGTATCTTTGACATATCCTTTTCTTGATTTGGTTTCTTCCTTAAGCCAAACTTCTTTTTATTCCTGAAATTCTTGAAATTTATTGTGAAGGCTTGATCTTTGTATTTATTTTGGGATTTCTCTTTTGCGTTAATCCTTGATTCTTCTTGTGCACAACAAGTCCAAAGTTCTTCATATGTGGGATACTCCTTTCTTGTGTTCATTCTTGTGAAAAATGCATCCCGTGTCTTGGGAAGGCCATTGAGGACTATATTTACCAGTTCCTTTTCTGAAATGATTTCTTCAATAGCTTGTAGTTGATCTCTTAACTGATAGATTCTTACAAAGTATGATGTTATGTTGTCATCATCATTCATTTTCATGTCATAGAGCTCATTCTTCAGACTCATTACTTGTCCAATGTTTCTGACTGAGAAGAGGTTAGTTAGGGCATCGTACATCTTCTTAGATGAGTCAAGATGAGAGATGTAGGGTATCAATGGTCTTTTACAGATTCCACTATGATACTCATGGCATTGATGTCATTGTCCTTGAACTTCTCCATAATTGCAACGTTCTGAGGTTCCTTCTCTTTTCCTTCTTCAAACTGTGGTTCCATGATCTTTCCTTTCAAGATATCTAACACTTTATTCTTGGCAAAGATGAGGTCAATCCTTGTCTTCCATGCTCTGAAGTTAGAAGCCCCTTCTAACTTGTTTTTTGACTTCATAGAGTAAGTCATGACTTCTTTGACTTGGTCAACCTTTGACTTTGACTTGGTCAACCTTTGACTTTGACCAAAAACTCAAACTTGACATCTTATCTTGTTGAGAGTACCAGGAGGTGCGCTAGGTTAGGGCGCACTAGGCTATCTAGAAATTAAGTCAATATCTTCACTTAAGGTGTCTCAACAAGATGGTTAAGGTTTCGTTGCCGCAACAAAAACTTTGACTGCAACTACAACTGTAATTGAGAAAATCCTCCCAATCTATCTTCCAGCGGTTAGACTGTTCGAAGATATTGTGGGCCCATAACCTATTATCAAAGCAGGTGTGCTCATTTAACCATAGAAACTATAGCAATACTGCCACCCAACTATAGGTCGAAGCCACCCCCGAGCACCTTAACCTTGACAGAGAATAATTCTGGAAGTAAACCCTAGGCCTAATAGCCAATCAATGTACCATACCTCTCTCTAGATCTATCACACAAGGCAGAAATTCCAAACCATAACCAAGAGAAATTCCAAGCCTAAAACCGAAAATACTAGTTGAAGTAGCTACAATGACAACTACTCTCCAGACTTGCGCACTTACTAAATTTCTACAATGCGTACTAGATTTATGCAGTTGTGAGTTGTGTGTGTCCAAATTCCTTCTAGCATCCTGTATTTATAATGTTCTTCCTTAGATGTCTGGGACAACTTCTCTTTCTGGAGGCTAAAAACTCAATATTAATTCTTTTCTTTAGCCGACTTGTCTTCTAGGGTTATGTCCAATGCTTTAGGGTTTCTTCTTGCTTCCTGAAATATTCTATTCTTGTCAAGGATACATGTGGAGGTTTAATACCTCCCACAACTACCATAATATCAACAATTAGGTGTGGGTTAACTATTTTAGAGGTTTAGGCATATGCTTTAGCTATATTTACACTAATTTTAGTGGCAGTTTCTATTATTAGTGACAAGATCAATTCCTCTCTACATATTGGATTGATCTCATTATAATTTCAAAACATATTGTGAATACATTCATTCTTGTGGAGTAAATTCTTCTCTATCTCTCTCCTCTTTGTTTATTTGCAAATTCATTGGATTAGTATTATTTTTCTCATCGAATTCTAAATCTCTCGAGTCTCAAAATTTTACATGGTATCAGAGCCTCCAGGAATCTGAGGGAGAGGTATACTAGTTTTATTTACATGTGAAATATCATCAAAGGAGACAACAAAAATCAATGGATCAACAACTTCAGCCCAAGAATATAGTCCTAACTCCATTCAACTACTTTGAATGGAAATATGAGATCACCCTTGCTCTCTGAAGCAAATGTCTCTACTGGATAACAATGGAAATGGAAGTAGAGCCTGATTCTGTCGATGAGAAAAATGAATTTCTCAATAGACACGATATGGCCATAGGATGTATCTGCTTGTCTATTTTTCCAGAAATTATCCACCAAGTATATGATGTCTCACAAGACTCAACTCCAAATGAATTATGGACCGGATTGGAGGTTCTATTTGGGAATAAAGAAGATTGTGAAGATTGCATGTAGGGGATTGGAAAGATAGAGCTAGAAGAGAAACCATCAGAAGATCAAGCCTCTTATTCTGAAGAGTCTTCTACACAAGTATCTACACAAATTTTTATTCCATTAATTGCAGATGATGTCGACTTGATTTCAGATTTGTTTTCTGAATTTCATGTGGAAGATATATTGCATGCATCTCAAGAGTCACATGTAGAAAATTTTCCATGCCCTATGCATGCATCTTAGCAGCAACATGCATGCACCTCAGGAGACAAAAAGGGAGCCGTGCACATCAGATTTAATTATGATATTTTCAGAGAAAAATTTTCATAAACAAATTGGATATTTGAATTCCTCTCGGAAAAATACCCAATTTCAAAAAATAAATCGTCCAAAACGGAGTTCGGGAAGTGAAGTTATGATCATTTTAAAGTCAAAAAAATTTCAAGATTTTTTCGGAAACGGTCACACTGTTTTCAAAGTTTCATCCAAACTTTATTTGGATATTCTTCATTACAATAAGATAGAGTGGATATATGTGGACATATCAATGGTGCATCTACTTCATCAGATCTGTGGAGACATCTACATCTTCAACAAAATCTTCAACGAGCACAAACTTGCACAGTTGCGAGGTCTTCTTGGAGTGAAGGACATGGTTGCTTAGCAACTTCCTTTTGTTCCTTCT
>SNQJ01S0016702.1:110602-125018 GCA_010110895.2 Picea sitchensis
TTGGGGGGGGGGGGTTCCCATGAGGTTTTCCCTCTTTCCTCGTTTTATGAGGGGTTCATTATTGTATTGAGTACCTAAAATAGCCTAGTAGTCGGGACTCACATTTTCTTACTATGTCACTACAGTTAGGCTTAAGGGGGGGTGTTAGCATAATCCTAACTTCCCTTGGTGTATTACTTGTCTTAGGCACCTAGACCTTGGTTAATTCATCCCAATGCATTTTTCCTCACTTGATTTGACTTTCTAGAGAGGGTAGGAGACACCTTCCTTGATTTTAGGGAGTTAACTTTGAGTTCTTTAGCTAGAACTCCACTTAACAACTCCTTTCCAACCTCCAT
The DNA here is from genome assembly GCA_010110895.2 of Picea sitchensis. NCBI lineage: Eukaryota > Viridiplantae > Streptophyta > Pinopsida > Pinales > Pinaceae > Picea > Picea sitchensis. The sequence continues at coordinate 110,941 of SNQJ01S0016702.1, forward strand.
GAAAAGTTTAAACACCTAAAGGAAGGAGAGCGCACTTCCTCCTTAAATCAAGGAAAATGTCCCTTGATTTTAGGGATTTACCACCTTTCTTTAGTAAAATTTGCATGTTTATCTAATCATCTATTAACTCGCACTTTTCAGCCTATCATACTCATGTTAGGTGTGGTTTAACTATTTTAGAGGTTTAGGCATGTGCTTTAGCTATTTTTACACTAATTTTAGTGGCAATTGCTATTATTAGTGACAAGATCGATTCCTCTCTACATATTGGATTGATCTCATTGTAATTTCAGAACATATTGTGAATACATTCATTCTTGTGGAGTAAATTCTTATCTATCTCTCTCTTCTTTGTTTATTTGCAAATTCATTGGATTAGTATTATTTTTCTCATTGAATTCTAGATCTCTCAGGTCTCATCATTTTACACTATCCCTAAGGGTGACCCACTTACTAGGGCGTAATGTCAACCACCAACGTGAAACAGGGAAAAGAGCATAATGTCCAAGCAAATGTCACATAATCAAAAGTAGTAATAGATGTAACAAACTCAAATGCCTAAAATATTGAAATGACACTCACCATAATACTTAACTTGTACCTCATGGAGCAAGACCAAATGTCTTTTGGAGGCCAACAGATGTGGTGGATACCACCATGATCAACCTCGAGCGTGATGGTGAGGTGGGTCTCCATTTGTGCAAGTGGACACTATTGGTCAAGCTCTCTCTCAATACTCCATGTCTACAACTTGAGGGCCTCAAGACATCATCTCCTTAGTTATCCCACAAAATGGGGATAACAGTGGCTATTGATGACCCACCTTGGTGCAACGAATCAATGTTGAGTTGTTGGGTGCTAGGAGACAAAAGGCTGGGATAATTAGGCGTAATATTGGATTTGCAATTGGAAGTTCCTGCGTGGTGTAGATCGGCGGAGATTGGAATTGAATACTGTGTAATGGTAGTCGCCCCTCAATAGATCATGTAGAAACAAAGGCCATGGCTAAATAAATAGTATTAGATCTAATAGCTATGTCCCTAGTAACAGAGCCTAAAGAAGTAGTTTCAGTAGAACCCATAGTAACAAAGGCATGTGCATTACTAGTAGCAGTTCCAATTATAAATAGTAAAATATATCTAGATCTCGACCCATATCCATAAGCATATGTACTAGTTCCTATTGCTCCATGAGTGTCAAGGGAAAAAGCAAGGGTTGAAGCTCTTGATTATGATCAAGTTGACTTAGATTATCCACCTATGACACCAGTAATTAGATAAGTATCACCAATGAGATTAATTTAAGCAACGATATCAATAGCACTAATAGATCTAGTAGCATAGGTGACAAGGGTACAAGGCAGAGGAAGCTAAAACATAGACTAGAGAAGAAAGAGCATAGCTAAGAGTAAAGGTATCAGTAGCAGTGGAAGAGCCAGTAGCAAACCTCAATAGTAGGAACATAGAAAGCATTGTAGCTAATAGTAGTAACAAAAATAAAGGAAGCAAGGCATTAAACATGAGAAAGGTTATATGAAGAATATCCATAACTAGAATAACCATAGGTAGCAGAAGTTGATCCTCTAGTTTGATAGCCATATTCAAGGCCATAACTTACTACTCCAGTTTAATATCTTCTAGATTTCAACCCATTACTCATAGATCCACTCGTTGTATCCTACAATATGACTCCCACAAAAATAAAAACGACTATGGAAAAAGAAAATAGAAAAAAGGTTAAGTGTCGATGTTTAGAGACTTGCGGGATTGTGGGTTTGCAGTGTTATGGTAATTATGGGAAAAGAAAAGAAAAAAAAATTCTAAGTATAGGATATACAAGAAACTCAAAGATGATATAAAAAGACTACAACTTTGATGACTGGAAAAGTGATCAACACAAGTCTTCCCTATATTTTCTCCACATGGGGGCTTCACCTTGTTGATCGATATCTTATCATGTTCATTCATAAAGGGGGTTTTTAAATTATGAAAAATTGAGTAAATATATTGTAGGTATTTTGGGGGGGATGCAGGGTATAAAAAGAGGTATCTAGTAAACATAGGGGATATCTAGTAGAAATAGGTTTTATTTATTTATTGGAAAGATGTTCATGGAGGGGGGTTCAATATCCCATGAATGCACATGTTATTTCATAGGTTCACTAAGTGGAGACCCTACGTTTCTCCAATGATTTTCATAAGCTTATTAGACCAACGCTCAAGTGGGAGGTCGAGTAGCTTTACCCACATAAGACACTATGAGATTGGTTATGAGCATGGGTCAAAGCATGCATCCCATCTCAACACTACTAAGATAATCACATCCCAATACCATTATTTCCCTAAAATATTTGCAGTTTCTTCCTTGAATAAAAAAATAAACCCTAAACATCCCCTTGGCATTACGTGAAACTTGGGAGAGTACCCTAGCACTAGATTCCATTGAAACCTTGACCACTCATTGAAGGAACCTTTTGCTAGTATTTGCCTTCCATGAAACCTATATATTAGGGCCTTCCCCTGAAATTCAAAATCTGCTCTAGGTAGATGTCCTCCCCTACCACCATCTTCACCAACTCTTCTCTTCTTTTTATACACTTCCATCTTCTTCCATCCCCCCATAATCTCTCAGTAATTCTAGATCTAGATTTTCCCCAACAAACCTTATTCCTTTGGCCTCCTTGACTTGACCTTGATTTTAAAAAACTCCTTCATCGACTGAGAAGAAGCCCTACCAAGGTTAGAATACAAACCTTATTCCAAGTTTTAATCTCTGTCATTTGCCCTGTGATAGGGATGACAAATGATATTTACTCTACACTCCTTGGGTAGATTTCCCTTGATAGGATATTTAAACTCCAAGTCCATATCATTGACCACATTGTGTCTACATTTAAATCTTTAACACCTCCATGTGATCCAAATATGATTTTTATTGGATCCACTAACCTATACTTCTCCCACACCTTGTCCCTAAGGTTAAAAACTCCCCAAGGTGTTGTCTCTTTGTTCCTTTGATAAATCCTAGAAGTGACAAAAAATTCTAACTACTCCAAAGGGTTGTCTAAGTAGACGAGGATATATTCCCCCTCAATTTCCCTCGCACTTTCTATAGTTGGAGTCATATTTAGAAAGTACTTAGTGATGTTAACATTTCATTATGATATAAGTGGCTTAGAAGAAATAGTTTAAGTAAATTAGAAATAGATTAATATAACAATGCATTTGTTGGTGTTTTTTATGGAATAAACATCTCGGGAAACCCTCTAGGTACTTCCTCTCATTTCAAGGATGGTACGAGAGGTAAATCAACTAGTTTCATTTTTGGCAACCTAAGTCGATGGGGGCATCAATTGAGGCCCAATATTCACAGAGGCAACTAGCTCGGGGACTCGACCTCATAACCTCTTGCTTGTAATTCACAACACTCAACCACTCAAGCTAACCCATCGGGCTAGAAATATATTTGTTAGTACAATAATTAAATATTTATAAATTAATATAAAGCTTTTGACAATTTATGACTCAATAATACTACTTTTCTTCAACATTAATAAAAAAATATTAATGAATTCAAACTTCATTTGGATAAGTTTAATATTGTGATCATAACTATTTTATTCCAAATTTCAAAAAAAGAAGTTAACATAAGAATATAGTTCTTTTAGTTTTAGAATGTGTGTACAAAATCTTTTTAGCATTATAGTTGGTTAATGTTAAAATGGGATTTTTTTTACATACTATGTTAAAAAAATGCAAACAAGTTATAGTAAAGAGAAGGTAAATAACCTGACATAATTGGCTTAGAAATTAATTATTGCTCTTAGGGGTGAGATCTAAGTGAGAGTTAGCACAAATACAACTATCACAATTCTTTAAAGTTAAATATCATTAACCATTGGTGGTAAAAGATGGCCAACGCATTATAAATATCAAAATGATTACAATACACATTGATATCACCTAAAACATCTTCAACAAAAAAACATAATCAAAACGTGTGTAAGAAATGTTATAAAGTAAGTTGTGTAAAAAATATGTAATGAAGCACAAGTATATCCAAAGGAAGATGTTAAGACGAAACCCTATAATAATAATAGTTGACAAATATGTCCAAGCACAATTCATGCTACTAGATAGTTGAGGATTACGAGGTTCACATTATCTAATAGATATTGTAGTGTTATTCATAAGGCCCCTTGCAACATGAGTTGCCCAAAGGTTTAATGTTGGAAGTAATGAGTCTTACTAATATGGGAACACATGTTATAGAGGAGTTTTAGTCGGTAGCATCTCATATAAGATCGGGGAAATGATTTTGTGGTCCTTGTATTGTCAAGAAGTTCTCAAGAAGCCATGTGAATATCTGAATAAATAACAATACCAATTATTATGTGAATATATAAATAAATAACAATATCAATTATTAATAGGACATTTGAAAATAAACTGGTAATCAAACTAGTATCCAAAAGAAAAGTATGGTGGTGCAATGCTCACTTAGAAGAGGACAATCTATCTCTATAAGAAGTTGATCGGAATAAGCCCAAAGGTGTGCTAAGGGACACTCAAGCTACTTTGTAACTACATTTGAATATACTCCATGTTGTAGATGAAACCATCTTGAAAATACAAGTAAAAGTGGAGTTAGTGGAGAAGATTTGGAGTTAGACCCCCTTTATCTTAGCTCGTGTTCCTCTCAAATATGTTTTGAAAATCTAATTATGAATATCTCTATTAGTGTCCCTTTTGGTGAAAATAGGTACATCAATAGAGAACTCTAGTTGGGAGCTTCTTTATGTCTAGATTTAAGTTCTAGAAAAGTGAAGAGACCGTGGTGCACTGACTAGTTTTAAAGCCTTTGTTAGAAAGTTGATTACAAAAATATATTTGATCACATGTGGAAAGTTGAATGGTCCATTGTGTGACTAATCATGTGCAACATGTTCACAATGTGGAAAATCATTAAGGCAAAGGGAAAGGACCAAACTCATGCAAGATGATAAGTGTAAAATCATTTTCTTAATTGAATATGCTTTAACAAGATAAATATGAGAACCCTCTCAATGCAACTCTACCGTGTCTCTAACTTTACACACTAATACAAATCTGTAAGTATCAATGTCATTTCTTACTTTTTATGCACTAATACAAATATGTAAGTATCAATGCCATTTCTTACTTGGTTAAAAGACTATCATTAATATTGATGATTAACACCTACAATTTCTTATTTAAAAGACCAAAATTTGAAAATGTCACCATATAAAGTAGTATTGTTATCAACAACAATTTGACCTTATCACAAGTACTACTACAACAATAACATAAATTATGTTATTAATTCTCCTAGTTAGGTGACTAATGAACACCTCAATCATTATCTTGAACAACTCAATCATTAACTGATTAATGAACACCTCAATCATTATCTTGAACATTAGATGTTCTAATTTTGATGAATGGAAAGTTATGAAGAATTAACAAGCCCATTATCTCGTGAAACTTGTACTACATTTGAGAAATGATTCCCCATGATGTCAAACTAACTAAACCCTTTTTATACACTTACATCTTCTTCCATCCCCACAAATCACTCAATAATTCTAGATCTAGATTTTCCCCAACAAACCCTATTCCTTTGACCTCCTTGACTTGACCTTGACTTTTAAAGAACTCCTTCATCGACTGAGAAGAAGCCCTACCAAGGTTAGAATACAAACCTTCTTCCAAGTTTTAATCTCTGTCATCTGCCTTGTGAGAGGGATGACACATGATATTTACTCTACACTCCTTGGGTAGACTTCCCTTGATAGGATATGTAAACTCCAAGTCCATATCATTGACCAGATTGTGTCTACATTTAAAACTTTAACACCTCCATGTGATCAAAATATGATTTCTATTGGATCCACTAACCTATACTTCTCCCACACCTTCTCCCTAAGGTTAAAAACTCTCCAAGGTGTTGTCTCTTTGTTCCTTTGATAAATCCTAGAAGTGACAAAATATTCCAACTACTCCAAAGGGTTGTCTAAGTAGACGAGGAGATATCCCCCCTCAAACTCCATCACACTTTCTATAGTTGGAGTCATATTTAGAAAGTACTTAGTGATGTTAACATTTCATTATGATATAAGTGGCTTAGAAGAAATAGTTTAAGTAAATGAGAAATAGATTAATATAACAATGTATTTGTTGATGTTTTTTTATGGAATAAACATCTTGGGAAACCCTCTAGGTACTTCCCCTCATTTCAAGGATCGTACGAGAGGTAAATCGACTAGTTGCATTTTTGGCAACCTAAGTCGTTGGGGACATCAAGTGAAGCCCAATATTCACAGAGGCAACTAGCTCGGGGACTTGACCCCATAACCTTCTGCTTGTAATTCACAACACTCAACCACTAGAGCTAACCCACCAGGCTAGAAATATATTTGTTAGTACAATAATTAAATATTTATAAATTAATATAAATCTTTTGACAATTTATGACTCAATAATACTATTTTTCTTCAACATTAATAAAAAAATATTAATGAATTCAAACTTCATTTGGATAAGTTTAATATTGTGATCATAACTATTTTATTCCAAATTTCAAAACAAAAAGTTAACATTTTAGTTTTAGAATGTGTGTACAAAATCTTTTTAGCATTATAGTTGGTTAATGTCAAAATGGGAATTTTTTTTACATACTCCATGTTAAAAAAATGCAAACAAGTTATAGTAAAGAGAAGGTAAATAACCTGACATAATTGGCTTAGAAATTAATTATTGCTCTTAGGGATGAGATCTAAGTGAGAGTTAGCAAAAATACAACTATCACAATTCTTTGAAGTTAAATATCATTAACCATTGGTGGTAAAAGATGGCCAACACATTATAAATATCAAAATGATTACAATACACATTGATATCACCTAAAACATCTTCAACAAAAAACATAATCAAAACGTGTGTAAGAAATGTTATAAAGTAAGTTGTGTAAAAAATATGTAATAAAGCACAAGTATATCCAAAGGAAGATGCTAAGACAAAACCTTATAATAATAATAGTTGACAAAGATGTACCAAGCACAATTCATGCTACTAGATAGTTGAGGTTTACGAGGTTCACATTATCTAATAGATATTGTAGTGTTATTCATAAGGCCCCTAGCAACATGAGTTGCCCAAAGGTTTAATGTTGGAAGTAATGAGTGTTAGTAATATGGGAACACATGTTATAGAGGAGTTTTAGTCGGTAGCATCTCACATAAGATCGGGAAAGGATTTTTTGGTCCTTGTATTGTCAAAAAGTTCTCAAGAAGCCATGTGAATATCATAATAAATAACAATACCAATTTTTATGTGAATATCTAAATAAATAACAATACCAATTATTAATAGGACATTTGAAAATAAACAAGTAATCAAACTAGTATCCAAAAGAAAATTATGTTGGTGCAATGCTCACTTGGAAGAGGATAATCTATCTCTATAAGAAGTTGATCGGACTAAGCCCAATGTTGTGCTAAGGGACACTCAAGCTACTTTGTAACTACATTTGAATATACTCCATGGTGTAGATGAAACCATCTTGAAAATACAAAGTAAAAATGGAGTTAGTAGAGAAGATTTGGAGTTAGACACCCTTTATCTTAGCCCGTGTTCCTCTCAAATATGTTTTGAAAATCTAATTATGAATATCTCTATTAGTGTCCCTTTCGGTGAAAATAGGTACATCAATAGAGAACTCTAGTTGGGAGCTTCTTTATGTCTAGATTTAAGTTCTAGAAAAGTGAAGAGACCATGGTGCATTGACTAGTTTTAAAGCCTTTGTTAGAAAGTTGATTACAAAAATATATTTGATTACATGTTGAAGTTGAATGGTCCATTGTGTGCCTAATCATGTGCAACATGTTCACAATGTGGAAAATCATTAAGGCAAAGGGAAAGGACCAAACTCATGCAAGATGATAAGTGAAAAATCATTTTCTTAATTGAATATGCTTTAACAACATAAATATGAGAACCCTCTCAATGCAACTCTGGCATGTCTCTAACTTTATGCACTAATACAAATCTGTAAGTATCAATGCCATTTCTTACTTGGCTAAGAGACTATCATTAATATTGATGATTAACAACTACAATTTATTATTTAAAAGACCAAAATTTGAAAATGTCACCATATAAAGTAGTATTGTTATCAACAACAATTTGAACTTATCACAAGTACTATTACAACAAGAACATAAATTTTGTTATTAATTCTCCTAGTTAGGTGACTAATGTACACCTCAATCATTATCTTGAACACCTCAATCATTAACTAACTAATGAACACCTCAATCATTATCTTGAACATTAGATGTTCTAATTTTGATGAATGGAAAGTTCTGAAAAATTAACAAGCCCATTATCTCATGAAACTTGTAGTGCATTTGAGAAATGATTCCCCATGATGTCAAACTGATTAAACCCTTAACTAAATCTATAAAAAAGTACCATCCCCATGAAACTTGTAGTGCATTTGAGAAATGATTCCCCATGATGTCAAACTNCAAAGAGATCAACCACCAAAACTTGCCAACAATCCACTCAAAAAGTGTGTTAGGGTTAGTAGATTGTAGGTTCAAACTTTTAGCAACTTTTGACGGTTGGTTTGTGAGTTATTAAGAAAGTTGTATTAGGGTTTCTGCAGCCCTAATGACTGTAGATAAAATTTTATGACAACAACAAGAAGCACTTAGAAAAATGAGATTCCCTAGTGGCTCAACCAAGCACATAAAGCATATAATTGATTCCAATTTAGACAACCTCAAAATCCCGAGTTTTCACGTTAACCAATGCAATATTTTATTTCTCCAATGCAATTATTTTTAGTACCTTTAGCTATTGGGGTATGGAGTCAAATGAATAAAGAGCTAACAAATTCTATCTCCTTGGGAGTGTAAACCCTTTTACTCCCCAAGGCAAGCAATGCTAACTAGGAAGTACTAGGAGGGTGTAAACCCTTTTACTTCTCCTAGTAAAACCTTAAGCAACAAATTATTTCAAGACAAAAGTGATAGATATGGAGAGGTTGTAAATATTTATACTCCCCAAGAAATCTAGCAAATCAAACTTGTAACCAAGAAATGAAGCATCAACAAGATAAAATCCTTACCTAGTCCAAGGAATTACAAGACAAACCTCCTTTTACCAAGATAAATCCACCACAAATGCAAGAAACTAGCTCCAAGAGAGGTAGCACACTACTTCTTCCACCAATAGCCAAGAGAAACCATAACAAGAGCACAAGAGATAGAGATTTCCCAAAGAGGGCGCAAATTTCAGCTAGGAAGGCTTCTCACAATGGGAGAGCTATGATGAAAATGAGATACAAATGATCTCCATTTATACAAAATGTTCTAAACATGGTTTTTCCACATAATTTAGGGTAAACCAAAAGATAAGGGGTCAACATCCCTAATCTTTCCCCTTTACACAAAATAATATTTTTTTAATCCGTAATTTGCACATAAACAAAACCCTAAGTAAGACATCACCCTTCTAGGGTGAAATTTTGGCACTTTTGCAAGTCATTGGAGTAGGAGAAGGGTGAGCTAGGCCTCAAAAGGCCACATGTCCTCGATCCAAGCCTCTTATCCATGATCCATGGATTCCTTCCTTCAAAACGTTCCAAGTGTCCTCAACCACCCCCAAACCCTAGCCCTACTATGACGTTAAGCCCTCAAGGGTGACATTTTGGCCTTCTTAGGTAAATCGTTTGGGTGGTAGGGGCTAAGTTAGGGCCTTCATGATGTCTTCTAAGCCTCTAAAGACATGTCATCATGATTCAACATGTGTTCCATTGGCATCCAACCTGTAGGCTTCAAACCCCATGGAAGCCCAAGCTAGGCTTGTTCCTCCAAAACCGTCCACCAGCTGGGTCCTGCAAAGACAAATGGATACACCCTCCAAGGATTTCAAGTCAAAGCATCATGATGAGTAAATCAAATCAATAAAAGAGCCATCTAAGCAAGTACATCCAAACCACCTCATCAAAATAAACGAATTCTCAAAGACTCTATGCAATTTTCCAAGTTTGGGTATGGGAGGGTTGACAAAATGACCTATTGGGTGAATCATACCTCAAGTTTAGGGGTGTTTCCCGAGGGGACCTCCTTCTAAGTGATGTGGATGAGGTGTCATGGATGAGGGGAAGACTTTTTGGCATGGGTTTCATGACATACAAGGGGTTGTAGTGTCTCACTTATGGGTGCCTTTGTAGAGGGTGTGTTGCACCTTCATTTTCAATGCAACCTTTTTCCAAGCCCATTTATTGCCTTTTACTCTTTTAGGATGTTTCCAGGTTGAAGCCAAGGTGGGAATTCTACCTAAGCATGAAAAATTGTGCCCACCTTGACTCTACCCTGGTCACGTCATGCTTCCCCAAGTTGGAAACATTTGTGGGGCTTCTACCTAAGCAATAAAAACAATGCCCACACATGCTCCTCCCTAGTTGGAATTTTGTTATTAGTTATTATTTTATGGGTCCCATTAGTTTTTTATGAGAGACATTTCATTGTCCTCAGGATCCTCGGGAAGCATCTCGAAGGTTAATGGTTTGGATTTTATCTTTTTCCATCCACAAGCCTCTGGGCCTTCAACCCCTTCTTCCCATGAAGTGAGGGACAACCGCTTCTTGGGTTAGTACACCCGAAAATCCGAAAAGGTGAGGATATGAGGGGATGAAGTGTGGAAAGTGGCAAGTATGGTCGAGAATGGAACGATGACTCATTAAAAGGACCTCCCAGTAGCATACCTATCCCTAAGGGTGACCCACTTACTAGGGCGCAATGCCAACCACCAAAGTGAAACAGGGAAAAGAGCATAATGTCCAAGTAAATGTCACATAATCAAAAGCAGTAAGAGATGCAACAAACTAAAATGCATCAAATATTGAAATGACACTCACCATAATACCTAACTTGTACCTCATGGAGCAAGACCCAATGACTTATGGAGGCCAACTGATGTGGTGGATACCATCGTGACGAACATGGAGCTATGGTGGTGAGGTGGGTCTTTGTTTGTGCAAGTGGACACTGCTGGAAAAGTTGTCTCTTGGTAGTCCATGTCTGTAACCTAAGGGCCTCGAGACATCATCTCCTTAGTTATCCCTAGGAGTTGGGGATAACATGCCCCCGGGTAAACCATACTCACGATTGCCTCTTATTTCAATTCCCAGTTCCCGGTGGAGTTTTAATAAAATAATTATTTTGTTAAATGTGAAAAATAAAGGAAAGGATAAGATAATGTCCCGAGCATTAAAATAATAAAAAAATGAATAAATTCACAGGGGATAATTCCTCCGGGGCTTTAGAATTATATTTAATTTGTTTCCTCCAGAATAATAGTTATAGAGATCTCTTCGAAATTTGCATAGTTGACCCTTGTATAACAAAAAATTATATGACTGCTAAATTAATAAATCAAATCCCTGCCCAGAAAATGAAGAATTCCGAGCTACTTCCTCCGCAATCAAATTCCTCTTTTTGGTGTTATTTCCTTTACAATTTGAATTATATGCAATATTCCTCCATTCTGAATTAAAAATCCTATTTATACTTTCTCCATCCACACGGTGTAAAAGAGTAATTGTGTTCTTTTACTATGTCTTACCTCCCACCACAATTTAAGGGATTTTTAGCTTAAGGCAATAAATAACCCTCACAGTAAACTCTAAATTTTTACCATAATTTACAACCCACCACAAATTAAGGGATTATTTCCTAAATCACAGGTAATGTTACTCCATACATAACTACACCACATGAAAATGCCAAATTAGTCATATTCTTCAAAACACATCTCAATATAATTGTTTATAAATATCGAAATAAAATTTATGAGCTTTTGTATTTTAATTCAATAAAAAAATTGCATATTTATTTCCTCTTCTTTTCTTAATATCTATTTTAATTTTTTTTTGGCCTCCTTTGAACATCTGGCCTATTCTCCTAAGGCCAAACATAAATATGATATCTTCTCAATTTCTGGCATCAAGGCTTCACGATCTTAAGGTAAAACATTCTTATGTAGAAATCAAACCTTTTCCCTTTCAGATGTTTTGTGAGGACTCTAACTGTTCAATCTTCACTATTGACACATAAAATAGACTTTAATTACTCAATCAACATTCTGTCCTTATTCTAAGCCATAAAATTCACTCACAACAATCCTTTTAAAAAACACAGGCAATCAGTAAGTGAGGTTTTCAACCAAAATAAAATTCAACTGTGACATTCTCATAATTACCCATAAATTTCTCAATCTATCTCTAGCAGAAAGTTGATTTCACATCGTTCTGAAACACATTCTATAATATCTTTGAACTTAACATTTAGGCAAGGATATACTTATCTAAATCTATAAAGTGTTGGTAACTGCTAAAGGTTGTGCCACTTTCCACCCAACCATAGACACAACTGCTCTTGGTGTTTTCACAACTGGCCACCCCCTAGCCAGATTATGATGCCATGAGAGAAATTTCCTCTTTTTCTCAACAATCAACAAGGGATGAAGGTTACTCTCCTTCTCCCATAGGAACCTGACAACCCAATATTCAATCCACCAAGCAAGGGGGCATGATGTGATTGCTCACCCAATCACTAAGACTTTCTACAACCCTGTTTATCAGCTTGATTTGAAGACACTGCCAAACCTTTCTTATACCCATAACAATATATTTTCTTAGTTATCCTCATAACAAGAGGAGATTCACACATTCTTCTTTAGATCTTGGTCCCCACACCCATTTGTGTGTGTCCTCTCTCCTTTACCCATGATTTTCCTCTTTTTCTTGCCTTTTACAACAATATTTCGTGGGTTAGATCATAAACTTATAGATGGGCACTCTGCCCATTCTCTCATTGATTTATGACAAGGACCAACCAACCACCAACTTGACTGGTAAATAATTTTTTTGGGGGTAGAGGACAGTTCTAGGTTTGAACTTTTTTAATTCAACAGAGTACTGCTTGGCAGGGGTCATCTCAATCAGTAATGGTTCCTCTCACCATTCCCTCTCATGGAAACATGATTTGTATAGGCAACACCTTCAACATTTATTCATTAATTTTCATTTTATTTAATAAAAAAAATATTCACATTACCTTCTTTAGCAAAGGTTTATCATTTCCCAAAATCCACACATAACAGATTCTCTTGCTAATTTAAGGCAATCTTATTCCTGTATATTTCATGAGCAGTCTTTAGTTTGATGCGTACTTGATAGTTTATTTATATAGTAGCTTCAACAACGTATGAATGATGCAGGAGGCCCTCCTGTGTAAGATTGCATTGCTCATATTTTGTTTGTCCTTTTATGCAGATTATTAAATGTGCTTTGATTTTATTATCTCTAATTTTGTTATTTCTTATTTCTATCCGGTATAATTAACATAAGTATTGGTTGTCCATATGAACCATATTATCAATTGGAATATGATGTAATTACAAAACTCATTAGTTAACCTCTAAAAACAAGAAGCTTTTGTAGTTATTTCATTTTACTAATGATGGTCTTCAGATATATAGAACCAAGTCCGTGTTGATTTCCTTTCATAACTAGACGTTCTATTTCCTTGATCAATTAGTAGATAGTTTGATTTACCTAAAAAAAACAAAAAAAACAAGAATACTTGCATATACTTTGCATTACACTTCACAAGCTTACAAGCCCAAATTGATGATTAAATGTAACATAATTCTCAATCAATAGAATTGACTAATAGTTTGTATGATGCCCAACATGCCATCACACATTACATGGAAGATATGATTGTGCTAGGGACCGCGATAACCACTTGGGAAGGCGGTGGGCAGAATGGCATGGTGATACATGATAAGGATTTGACATGCATACAAACATTTGAATGCTAAGGCCGACATTTGAGTGTTAATGCAACATGTTGACATTTGGGTGTTAATGTAGTAGACTGACATTTGACAGTAGAAGTGTTAAAAGTTTGGATATAATAGATGTATGAACATATCGTCGTCATCCTCATAAACAACTTCAATAAACTTAGAAATTGCAGAAAC
>SNQJ01S0016702.1:130156-145420 GCA_010110895.2 Picea sitchensis
AGATCTAATCACAACAACACGACACCACCACTCATGTCGAGCCAGGGTATAGATTATTGGACGATCTTTACATGGAGTTTCAACATTGCAAACAAAAAAATGACAAAAGTGTTAGAAATAAATTCAAATATGTTAATTTCAAATAATCTAATACATAACTCCCATGTAATAGTTGTTATAAGAGGAGAGGACATAACTTACCTTGAATGAGAAGGGATGATAATTTGTTAATGTGTGAAGAATGGTTGTTGAAACTCTTTAGAACTAGGATTGGTAATCCCAACATGTCATGGCATTTATGTAGTTGGACTATAAACAAACAAGATTTTCCTAACGTAATACCTGCCGCAATAAAAAAAGACTAAATTTGGATTTAATTGGCTTGGAAAATATAATTTAATTTGAATTATGTAATTTATATTATAAATTATTATATATTTATAGTAGTTATATTATAATATATATAATATAATAATAGTAATTATAATTGAATAACAAGTTTTTTACCATTCACCAAATTTCCCTTAAAATGTATTCTTAGCGTGGCAATTTCCATTATGATGATTGATTCATCTGGTTATTATAAAGTTATTAATACACACGTCACTCGAGTTTATGAGACATTATATGAAGAAACAAATCAGCCATGACTATGGGTTAGTAAATAAATCATTGCAATGCATCGAGAAATATATGTGGCAGAGATGAGAAATGTAAAACAATGAATAAATTATAAATAACTGCTTTTAATAATCACCATGAACCAAAACGTACCCAGGTTTCTCAAGATGCGACTGGCTTACCATTTATTTATTACTCAACAACAAGAACGACACACATATATTGTCTATCAATGTACGTGTTCTATCCTGATCAGAGGAAACCGCATAATGATGGATGTAATGGATGTATGAAAGTAGTCAGAAATAATAAGTGCACCGTTGTCGAGCCTAAAATAAAAGATGAACTGACTAAACAAATCATTGAATAGATAAATACATTTTATTATTTAAAAAAAATACAATAAAAAAATTCATTAATATTAAACTTGGAATAAAAGATGAAATTTATGATCCACAACAAACTAATAGCAAATTAATACACAAACTCATCACTATATACACTCCTTGCGGAAGGTATAATAAGAGTTGAGCTAACCTCCAACATACCATAACCAAACTATGATTATTATGAACCAATTTTTTTCCACAAACTCTTACGATGCAAGGAAAAGATTTAAAAAACATTGGAGGAGCAACAAGCAAGTGGAAGAAAAGTCAAAATCCAATGTATGAAAGTCTAAAAAAGTTCATGGCACTTGTGGAATTAGTGACATTGACAAGTGCAATAAAGTTGCGTGTAAGTTTAATGATTTAAACTTATTTCTCAAAATAATTTTGAAAACATTATCATGCACTATGAGTCTCCAACTTTGAATGCTTTGATGTAGTTCGAATATGAGGTAAACAATGTCTAATTTGCTCATTGCATTTAAAAAAAACTCTAATAAAACTTCATAGATGACATCTAAATTTTATTATTCAACACGAATGAAATAATATAAAAGAAACTAATCTCCTAATATATTAGTCTTTGAACAAAACCTTGCTAGGCTCATCAATCAATAGCATTGGTTATAGAACATGTTAAAAAGTTTATTAAACCTATAGATGATCCCACAAGAGTAAGATCATCTTTGTCCCCCCACTACTTACTTTTACTCTATTATGATTGTATGTTCCTACTAGGTCGAGTATACATGTTGTATGCTCATCCTAAGGCTAGTGCACTTGTTTAAAAAAAAAGGGGTTTAGGTATGGTTGAACAATAGCACATATAACTTTAATTAACAAAGTTAATAATTAGTTCTAGCAAATTCAACCATTAAAATTAGAAAAAAAATAGATAGAACAACACCCAATTGTTAAAGACTGGAATCTACTAGATTATTGTTTACCTATTTTTCATGCATGCTATATTATATGTTATATTGTGATATGTGTAAATCAAAGTACCAAATGACAAATGTATGTGTGTGTCAGATGTAGAGCTTCATTCCCTAATGCTTTTCATTTGAACAATGAAGCTTGTCATGTGGTACTTTGAACAATGAGTTTGCACATGTCACTTAAAGCAATGTGACTTAAAGCATGTCATTTGAACAATGAGTTTACACATGTCACTTAAAACAATGTTTCTTCTCCTCTTTGACACTAAACTTTGTATATGTTCCAATATAGTATGTTAGTTTAAGTACATGTTGTATGAGGCATGTGTTGGGTTTCCATTCTAAAATTCCCAAGTTCGTTTGGTTTTTGCATTAAAATGCTCCATGTTTATCCTATGTATGGGTTGATTGTAAGCAAAACTAAGGTTATTTTGGATTATTGTTTACCTACTTTTCATGCAGGCTATATTACATGCTATATTGTGATATGTGTAAATCAAAATACCAAATGCTAAATGTATGAGTGTGCCAGATGTAGAGCTTCATTCCCTAATGCTTTTCATTTGAACAATGAAGTGTGTCACGTGGTACTTTGAACAATGAGTTTGCACGTCGCTTAAAGCAATGTGACTTAAAGCATGTCATTTGAACAATGAGTTTGCACATGTCACTTAAAAAAATGTTTCTTCTCCTCTTTGACACTAAACTTCGTATATGTGCCAATATAGTATGTCAGTTTAAGTACATGTTGTATGAGGCATGTGTTGGGTTTCCATTCTAAAATTCCCAAGTTCGTTTGGTTTTTTCATTAAAATGCTCCATGTTTATCGTGTGTATGGGTTGATTGTAAGCAAAACTAAGGTTATTTTGGATTATTCTTTACCTACTTTTCATGCAGGCTATATTACATGCTATATTGAGATATGTGTAAATCAAAGTACCAAATGACAAATGCATGAGTGTGCCAGATGTAGAGCTTCATTCCCTAATGCTTTTCATTTGAACAATGAAGCGTGTCATGTGGTACTTTGAACAATGAGTTTGCACATGTCACTTAAAGCAATGTGACTTAAAGCATGTCATTTGAACAATGAGTTTTCACATGTCACTCAAAACAATGTTTCTTCTCCTCTTTGACACTAAACTTCATATATGTGCCAATATAGTATGTCAATTTAAGTACATGTTGCATGAGGCAGGTGTTGGGTTTCCATTCTAAAATTCCCAAGTTTGTTTGGTTTTTGCATTAAAATGCTCCATGTTTATCGTGTGTATGGGTTGATTGTAAGCAAAACTAAGGTTATTTTGGATTATTGTTTACCTACTTTTCATGCAGGCTATATTACATGCTATATTGTGATATGTGTAAATCAAAGTACCAAATGACAAATGTATGAGTGTGCCAGATGTAGAGCTTTATTCCCTAATGCTTTTCATTTGAACAATGAAGCGTGTCATGTGGTACTTTGAACAATGAGTTTCACATGTCACTTAAAGCAATGTGACTTAAAGCATGTCATTTGAACAATGAGTTTGCACATGTCACTTAAAACAATGTTTCTTCTCCTCTTTGACACTAAAATTCGTATATGTGCCAATATAGTATGTCAGTTTAAGTACATATTGTATGAGGCATGTGTTGGGTTTCCATTCTAAAATTCCCAAGTTTGTTTGGTTTTTGCATTAAAATGCTCCATGTTTATTGTGTGTATGGGTTGATTGTAAGCAAAACTAAGGTTATTTTGGATTCTCATAGAAGCATAATGCAGCTCTAAAGGTCCCATAACTTAAGGAATCTAAAAAGAACCATGATAATTAGAATATTCAATGCATGTGTCCACAAACCCAACTTTGTTATCACACAATGGGCATGCTTCCTTATGGTAGGGAGATAACCCTATGTCAATGCTTAGTCAAATAAGAGTGCATCTATTATTCACATTAGTACAAGAATGTATTATAAGGAATGTCATCAATATCCCCATAAATATATATTCTAAGCATGTATTTTGACATCAAAGAACTAGAGGTGAGAAAGGTCACTTTAGTGTATCAATTCTTAGGTGCCACCTTGCGACTACACCATATTTTGGCTATCCTAAAAGAAGGAAAAAATATTAGAGTTACTTTGAGAAGACTACCAAAATTTCAAAAAGGAGTTCAAATTAGCATTATGTAAACCTCTTTAAGGTTAATTTCGAATATTGAATGTTTGGCCTTTTCTCATTTTAGTATGTCAATTGATTTGGCTTGATTTCTCTAGTTTCAAAGTTGTGGTCTAGAGAGGTCGAATGTTTTATTTGCTTATGTTTGAAATTTCCACATCTTTTATCAAAATGGCATGGTTATGGACAAATTCATTATTTCTTAATCTTAGATTGTTTGTTTTATTGTTTCGTGATCTCATAAAGACTCTTAAAAAGAAAAGTTTGATAACCATTTATTATGCATTCGTAATGCCTCTTCAACTTATGCATATGAATATGAAACTAAATATAGATACAATTGAATATCAAAGATGGTTCCATGGTGAAATCTCAATGCAAAGAAAGCATAAACTACATACGAGTTTATGGCGATTCTTCTGTTTTTGTCTTGTTTTTAAAAAATTACTCTTATGATTCTTGTATTTATTACATAGATATGTGTGGAACGCCATAGATATCTATCATATGTGTGATAGTATTGAGAGAAACACAATGGCTTCGTCAACCCAAATTTGTTGCATCAACAGTGCCCTAAATTCTTAGAGCAAATAAATCTTACTTTGCATACGGGTTTTCACTGAATCTTTATGCTTTCTTCTTATTTTTACAACTTCAAATTGCATCCGAGTTTTTTCGATGAATCTCTATGCTTTCCTCTTGTCTCAACTTTATATATTCTCTATTTTTTTTAGATATGCACGACAACCTTCAGAGAATAACTATCACATAGTAGCAACAACAACTAACTCCACTGCCACGTTTAAGGATGAGCCTTAATAATTTTCTAAAGATCTATGTGACATATACTCTTTAGATTTGTTTTACAATATATTGTAAATTACATAAGAATACGAAAAACGTAAGAATACGAGATTAATGTTAATGCAATGTGTAGCATTACTTACCTGAAGGTTTCTAGCATTAATGTTTTTGTAATTTTTAAACCTTTCCAAGTTGAAATATAGGAGATTGACATGAGAAATGAGTGTCCATTGTCCTTGCCTCGATATAGTCCAAATAAGGAGATTCTTGTCATTGATTGATTAAAATATGTGGAACATATAAACTTATTTTTTAATAGTAACTGATAGATTTGTATTAAGTAAAAAAATTGCAGCGCGATGTAGAGAGATTACATCCAAAATGATTCAAAGATGTCAAACTAAAGAAAATATCTAGTCTATCTATAGACCAACAACCAAGTCTAACAATGTCCATAGGGAAAATGACCCAATACTTCCAAGAGTAAATTCTACAAAACAAACCAGATAGTTTGATGACCTTACAAAAAAAATTAACAAATAGTGTGCCTACTCACCGCTTCTTCGTAGAACGTATAAACTTAGAGCATAATACATGAAAAACTTTTTTTAGACGAATATATATATTTGCATGAATTGATGTCACATTTTATAAAAAAAAGACAAAGATGGTTACTATACTACCAACTTAAAAGGACTATTAAAAAGAAATGAAAGTTGTGATATTAAAGTTGGAAAAAGTTTATTTCACTTCAAAAGGCAACTTAGTGAATGCCATAATAACCTAAATAATGAAAAAAACAAAAAAACAAAAAAACAAACAAACTTAAATGTTCTTTTTTTATGGTTTGTTGAACTTAACTAAACGAAATGCAATTTAATCCAAATAATGTATGGCCCTCCAACAATAAAACAAACAAGTGAAATGACCCATAATTTAGGAGGCGGTCTTTATATTTATATGTTTAGTTGAAGTAATGATGTATTTAATAAACTCTAATTTTAATGTTTCTTGTGTGTAATAAATGNGAAAATGACCCAATACTTCCAAGAGTAAATTCTACAAAACAAACCAGATAGTTTGATGACCTTACAAAAAAAATTAACAAATAGTGTGCCTACTCACCGCTTCTTCGTAGAACGTATAAACTTAGAGCATAATACATGAAAAACTTTTTTTAGACGAATATATATATTTGCATGAATTGATGTCACATTTTATAAAAAAAAGACAAAGATGGTTACTATACTACCAACTTAAAAGGACTATTAAAAAGAAATGAAAGTTGTGATATTAAAGTTGGAAAAAGTTTATTTCACTTCAAAAGGCAACTTAGTGAATGCCATAATAACCTAAATAATGAAAAAAACAAAAAAACAAAAAAACAAACAAACTTAAATGTTCTTTTTTTATGGTTTGTTGAACTTAACTAAACGAAATGCAATTTAATCCAAATAATGTATGGCCCTCCAACAATAAAACAAACAAGTGAAATGACCCATAATTTAGGAGGCGGTCTTTATATTTATATGTTTAGTTGAAGTAATGATGTATTTAATAAACTCTAATTTTAATGTTTCTTGTGTGTAATAAATGTCTTTGATATGATAAATATAAATGTTAGTTATCTTCGTATCTTAAATAAAAAATGAGATATTTTGGAGATAAGTCATGAAGTGGTTAGTACCTACTAATATGTTAATTTATCATTTTTTATTTACTTAATTTAATTAATAATAATAATTTAAATTATAGTGAAAATGAAAAACCTTTAATAATAAAGTTCCTTGCAATTTTTTTATCAAGTTTGATAGTCATTTTATTGTTACTCATAATTATGCAATTAAATATGGAGACAATGACATCTAATTCTACTAGTTTAACTAAATTGAACAAGTTCAAATAAGTTGAATATTGTTGAAAAAAATCTAACTCAACATAAGATACAAAGGAAAAGTTCCCAAAACTTTAAATAAAAAAATTATCAACTAGCAGACAAAGATTGTTTCCTCACAATTTTGTTGAAATTAAATTACATACTAACATAACATATAAGTATTTAACTAAACGTACTTTACAATTATTTTTTACAAATAAAATATGAAGGTCATATAAATATTTAACTCAACGTACTCTACAATTATTTTTTACAAAGAAAATATGAAGGTGAAAGTGAAAGTAACAATCAATTTGGATAATATAATCAATCACTTATATTGCAATTAGAAAATATGAAGATAAAAATGGAAGTAACAATCATGTGAAGGTGAAAGTGGAAGTAACAATCAATCTGGATAATATAATCAATCACTTATATTGCAATTAGAAAATATAAAGATAAAAGTGGAAGTAACAATCAATCTAGATAATATAATCAATCACTTATATTGCAATTAATGTAGCATTGTAAAATGCTTATTCATTATTTTTTTTCATACATATTTATTATAAAAATAAACCCAAAATTATTATACTTACCCAACTTAACTTAGATACTCCTAAGACTAAAGTTGCCATATAGCTATAATCACCCACAATTTCAAACTAAATAATGAAGAATGAATTTGAACCATTTGTATCAAATAGGATAAACATAATTTGTATCAAATAGGATAAACATAATATGAAAGGTGAAATACAACTTTTTTTTTAAATAATATAAATATATAGGAAGCTCCTCATAGATATCTTTTTACACTCTCATATAAGACAACAATAACTATTCAATTAGACAACACAGTTACCTATGCATAGGATTTGCCCCTGGAATTTACATATAATAAATGACTATTCAATTAGACAACACAATTATCTATGCATCCCGGGAATTTACATATAATAAATGTATTTATAGATGGTAAATGTATGCTATCATTATGACAAACGTTATTCTTATATCCATTCTATCACTGATATTCACATGTTGACAACCATGTCATTTGAGAATATATGTGTTATGATTTATGGTATTTGTGTTGGAAGACATTAAAGTGGAGCAAGCTTCCACATTCGTTGCTATTATGAAAATCGAAATGTAATTAAATTTTTTCTAAGAGATTCATAGGCTAATAAATTTAAAGCGAATCTATATAGTATGGAATAATAAATTTAAAGCCAATATGTAATTGAATATTTAATATGGAACATCTCACAATAATTTAGTTAAAGAATTGGAGCACTTTTTTTTTCAGAAGAAAAAATTACTCAATTATATTGATAATATAATTTGTTCTCATAGTTGGTTACATTTAGAAATCTGAGATGGACCAGTAGGTAGGGAGTCCATCTCCTTCAATTTGACATCCAAATCAAATGAGAGTGGTGCTGCCCTGTAAATAAAAGAAACCTAAAACTGAAAAGATGGAAAGATAGTGAAATTCTGCCAAAAAAGTGCCAAGTAATGCGGAGGAAAACTGATGATGGCCCCCAAATATAATAACTCAAGGCTTAGAAAATTTTGAGAGAAAGAGAGGGGCCCTCATGGCCATCCAGCCAATGCGTGTAAGTGATAAGACCTACTTGTTTTTGAAGAGCTATCTTGGAAAGCATGTCCGCTTCTCTATTGAATTCCCGAGAAGTATGTGAGAATTTGAGCTTCTTGAAGTGATGAAGGAGCGAATTGATTTGGTCCATCCAAGCCAAGAGGGTGATTGTATGAAGCTTACCACTATTATTAAGCCAGTCTATTATAACTTTGGAGTCATCGATCAGATGAAGATGGTCAATATTGAGCCTCATGGCCAGATGAAGAGTTGCCCAGGCACCCAACTGTTATGCCCTTGTGTTGGTGCCCGGGCCGCAGCTGAAAGTCCACCTGTAATGAGAATTTCCTGTCAATCTAATCAAGCCCCCTGCACCACTCAAAGCACTGCTGTGTTGGGAAGCACCATCGAACCAACCCAAAGGAATATTCTCAACAATAATGGGATTTATCAATTTTTATTTATTTTTTCCTTTGCAAGGATAGACATCTTGCCAAATCTTCTGTAGGCCAAGAGATCTATAAACTATTGAATGAGTTGATGGTGTTATATTGTCAAAGATCAAGTTGTTCCTCTCCATCCAAATATGCCAGATAACCATAGGGGGCAAAAGTTTATAGGTGCGCTTGTTGGAGGTCCATTTGGCAAAGCAATCTGATGAGGATGTCTCATTCCAAGTAGTAGTGACATGTAAGACCTGTGTAATTATATTCTAGACCTGTCTAGCAAATTGGCAATGAATAAAGAGATGTAACACTGTTTTAGCTTCTAAAAAACATAGCTGGAAAATATTTGGGCCGATCCAACTTTTTTTCAGAAGATTGTCCCATGTGGAGATCTTGTTCCTGTCATCTAACCAAATGAAAAGCTTTAGCTTTAATGGGATTCTCCAATTCCATATGTGTTTGCGCCAGCCTGAGATGCTAGGTAGAGGTTCGATATTGACAATAGATGAGTATAAATTTCGGACTGAAATCTGTCCCGAGCAGTCTCCGCCCGCCCACAAGAGATGGTCTGCACCTGGATGTAAAAAAATGCCGGATCTGGGTAGGGTTTGACAAAACCGATCCCACTCCTCTGCAAGAAAGTGTGGCAGTCCCAGCGCATCGCTCATTATCCATCCCGGAGTCGGGTTCCCCAGTTCA
Source organism: Picea sitchensis (assembly GCA_010110895.2). Taxonomy (NCBI): domain Eukaryota; kingdom Viridiplantae; phylum Streptophyta; class Pinopsida; order Pinales; family Pinaceae; genus Picea; species Picea sitchensis. The sequence goes on from SNQJ01S0016702.1 coordinate 139,701, forward strand.
CTGTGGTTTGATGTTTGGAATAAATAAAAGATATTTTTAGTGTGCAAATGAGTGATGAGTGGTTGGGACAGGTAGGAGGAAGTACCAATGCCAAGTATGTGTTCCGTGCCTAGGTTGATGGTGTGGCCGAAACGTGGCCTCCAACTAATCCATGACTTAATCCATTGTGCAGATTTATTCAGGGTCCTCCATGTCTGAGATGCTGCCTTGGGGAGATGAGGAGTCGAGTGGATCCAAGTTGCAACTGAGGAAGAGGGCATATATTTATCTTTGATAACAGAGCTCCAGATGCATGTAGAGGTTAATGCACACTTGAATGAATTAGCTGCCAGAGCATAGTTGAATTTGAAAATATTTCTAATGCCCCAACCCCCCTTGTTTTTCGGCAAAGCTAATGCTTCCCAATTGCAAAGATGTAAGTTGTGTTTTTCTTTGCATCCAGACCAGAGAAAGTTATATGTAATTTTTCTGAGGTCGTGTAAGACCGGCGGGGGAATGGCTGCCAGTGCCATCTAGTACACTGAATGTCTTTCAAGAGTAGGTTTAAGGAGAGTATATCTGCCACCAATTGTTAGCCACATGTTACACCAGTTGTTAATTTTCTTATCCACCTTTGTTAACAACCAATCCCAGTTCAAAGCCTTGTGTTGTTATGATTTTATGAAGTATCCAAGATAATTCATACCATGTGAAAGATGTAAGAAGTTGTGAGGAAAAATGGCCAAAAGGAGATCTAGTTGTTGTTCTAGAATATTGGCGTAATGAAAAGTCGACTTGTCCCAATTGATTTGTAGGCCAGTAGCAGAGTAGAAGAATTTTAAGAGTCCATCAATTTCTTTCCACTCTACGAGTTGTCATTTGTCATTATAAGGACATCATCAATAAAGAGGAGGTGCAGAATTTTGACCAGCCTGGAGACTTTGATCCCGGTAATTTTTCCTTCTGCCTGAATTTTTTTTTGAAGTAGACTTAAGCCTTCCATAGCCAAAGATGAAAATGAGCGGTGAAAGTGGGCAACCCTGTCTCAAGCCTCTCCCACTGCGGAAGAAAGATGTTGGTTCGTCGTTAATCAACACTGCAAATGATGCACTTGTGACACAAATCGTGATCCAAGAAATCAAAGAATGACTGAACCCCAGCTGAGATAAAATCATCCTCAGATAATCCCAATCAATGCATTCAAAATCTTTTTTAAGATCTAGCTATAGAATAAGGGCGCGAGATTTTTTGTGATGAATGTTGTGCAAGCATTCTTGAGCAGTGCCGATGGCATCAAGGATTTGACGGCCCTTTAAAAAACCCAAATGTTCTCTGGACATGAATCTCAAGAGGATGTGTTTGATGCGAATAACAATGATTTTGGAGATGAGCTTATAGCAAAGATTGCAAAGAGTTATCGGCCTGTAATCACCAAAGGTAGTTGGATGATTTTCTTTCGGGATAAGCGTTAAGAAGGTGGAGTTTAAAGCTCCAGATATTTTACCATGAAGTCTGGTGTCTTCCACAAGTTCTAGAAGCTCAGGTCCCACCAAATCGAAAAAATGAAGTAAAACTCTACAGTCCAGCCATCAGGGCCTAGGCTTTTGTCCTTTGAAAATGATTTGAGGGCAGCCTGTATCTCTTGTAAAGTACAAGGCTTGTCCAGAAGAGCATTATCCTCAACTGTAACAAAACAAGGAAAAAGTTGTGCTAAAGAAACTTGGGTTTGTAAGTGCACCTGTGGTCTAGCTTCATAAAAAGTTTTAAAAAAATCGATGGCTGCAGATTTGATTTCTTGTTGTCCATTGTGTTGTATACCTGAACCATCGGTAATATCCCAAATGTAATTTTTGTTTATGGAGGAACTAGTGAAAGTATGGAAGAATTTGGTATTGAGATAACCACTTTTGGTCCAATTTACTCTGCTTCTTTGTCTCCAAAGATCCTCTTCTGCCAACAAATACTTATTTATGTCTGCTTCCAGTTGTTTACTATGAAGGAGTCTGTCTCCTGCAAGTGTTGTTAATGGGTCGGAATGATGTAAAGCATAAATTTGATGTTTCAACTCTAGAAGCTTTTGTTTGGAGCGATTATTGTGTTGAACGGCCCATCGTTTGATACAGATTTTTAAATGTTTCAGCTTTGAAATAAAACGTTGTTGTATTCCCAACCCATGCTGGAAAAGTGGTTCAGACCACACATCTTTAACAATAGTAGTGAAATTTGGTTCCAAAAGCCAGCTCGAATTGAGCTTAAAGGGATAGATAATCTGCTTCGAATGAGGGCCGAACTGAAGGAGGATAGGTGTGTGATCAGAAAAAAGGGAGAGTTAGCCCAAGTTATGATTCTACCCACTGAGGTAGCCAAGTTGTCTGATATGTAGAAACGATCAAGTCGTTTTGAGATGTAGTCTGAACCCAATCTGTCGTTACACCAAGTCGGTGTCAATACCGCCGGAGGAAAATCAACCAGTCCATGTGAGTGGAAGAGTGCAATGAAAAAATCAGCCAACATGTCTTGTTTGGAGGAAGTTCCCCAAATTTCTCTGGTGCTAATGGTGAATTTCAAGTCCCCAACAATGATTAATTTATGGATATCTAGTAGACCTCGAGATTCCACCAGTTCCCAAAAATATTTCCTGTTGAGACATGGGCCATAAATATTGAGGAAGTTAATGGGTTACTTATTCCAATAGCAAGATCCAGTGAGTAAAATACCTGCCAAAGAAAATGATGTATATAGAACTTTGTTGGATCCCAGGAGGCAGCTAAACCCCCCTAAGTTCCAAGAGAGTTTACAATGCAGGTGTACCAGTCAGGGAGAAACTTAGAAAGAAAAGTTTTGGCTTTCTGTCCGTCAACCAAGGTTTCCTGAAGAAAGATAATGTCTGGTGAGGTCCAAGAAAGTAGTATTATGAAGGAAAAGGATTTTAGGGGGCCTCCCACCCCTCTAATATTGAGGGAGAGCAAGATCATTATTTATTTCTTGCTAGGGATTTCATGCCTCTAAGCGCCCCATTATCAGTAGTTTGTGTGAGAGTGACTTTGGAAGAAGGCAGAGAAGGCCCCTCTCTATGCCAAGCACTCGTGTTTTTGATCAGAGAGTGTTCATATCCGATCCCTCTGAACCAAGTGTTAGCAGTGCCCTGTGCTAAATCAGAGTTGTTGTTGTGTCCTGTAGAAGCTGTTTTAGAAGGGGACAAAAGGATATAATTCCTCTGGTAAATAAGTAAGGGAGATGGAGAGAGGATTTCTTTATATGAAGGCAATAGTGAATCCAACACCCCATTGATGGAGTTCTCTCCTGGTTGTGTTACCAAATAGCCTGAATGGGGGGGGAGTCAGAGACATATCCTGTCTCTTTGTGTTCCAGTTTGCAGAGTTCTAAAATAAAGTGTAGGTGGGGGCCGGATTAGACACCCGATATTGTGCAGAGGTAGATGGATCTAAAGGGCGAAAAATAGGAGAGGTTTAATGGGGGAGGAGGATGAAACCGAGGAGGAAGGTTGTGCAGAGGTGGTGGTTAGGTTATGTGAGGGGACGGGCAACTGGTGTGGCCATGGCTCGACTGGGAAACTGATGGGAGGGAGTGTTGATAGAGCGCCAGGAAGGGGAGGTTGGAGAACCACTGGGCTAGGAGAGTGTGTAACTGGGGCCACCAAAGGTGAAGGAAGAGCGATTGGAGACTCCGAAGATACATGAGATTCTGGAGCCACCGAAGTGGTAGCATTCAAAAGGTCTATCTCCCAGCTAGTAAGCGTGTGATAGAGTGAAGGGCAGATTGATTTAAGTTTACCTGTGAGTGTATCCAGGGCGACAAAGTCTTCATCGAAAGGAATTCCTGGATATGAGAGGTGAGAAGGCGCATCACGCGAGTCCATCGAAGAGGATAAATCGAGCATAGTCTCCTCAGTCTGTTCAATATCTAAGTGACCTGGGAAGGTCTTCCTTAGATGTCCCATTTATCGGCAGAAAAATCATCTGAAAGGTATGCCTAGATAGTCCAGGCTATGTCTGTAGATTTTTCCTCGCCAGTCTATGTCAAGACTTTCCAACAACCCATCGTGAATGTCAATCTCTACCATGACTCGAGCTGTTTTTTTCGCCGAGGTTGTGAGTGAATGGTGATCCACTCTGATGTAGAGACCAAGAGTGTTACCAATGGCCTCCAGGGATTTTTGGTTCTAGAGGTGGAGAGGAAGTCCAAAGAGGAGGACCCATAAATGTCTGAGACAAAAGTAGTCCTGTAGGGGGTCAAAACTAATTCTCCATCTTTTCAGCATGAGGCTAGCTCGTCTATAGTCCAGAACTATTCCAAAATAGTAGTGGAGTCTTCTGGTGATTTGAAACTGAAGCATATCCAACCTTGTGTTAGATAGGTGATCTCTGGTGCATAAGTCAAGAGTGGCTTCCATTTGCAGTTTAACCACTCAGAGATATCAGTTCTACAAAGATGCTTGTATGAGAATCTTCCCACTAGTGCACAAAGGCTTAGTGAGACAGAGTCTGCTAAACCAATGTCATGACCAATAACCATTTTGTTCTTGGACTTTTTAGAAACCCAGGGTCTGTGATGTGGGGAAGTTCTGTCAGGTAGTGAAGCTCCAACTAGGTTCTTATGCTGATGTATACCTCCAGATTTAAAAAGGGATGAAGGGATAGCCCCGCGGGAATATGGAGGGAAATATTCAAGGGTAGAATGGCGTGAAGAGGTAGTAGAAATGGTAGCTAGGGAGGGAGTCTGAGTATAAGTAGGGATGGGAAGGTGACATGAGAGGTGTGTCGAGACTGGTGGATTAGACAATAGCTCATTCTATGAGGAAAATGAGGAGTTGGGAGGGTAGGTGTGTGGGGCCAGAGAGGTAGTTGGTAGAGGGAAGGGAGTGCTAGTGTTGAGGTGAATGAGTTGTGCAAGTTCATTTGTGGAGGAGAAGAGGCCCTCACTGTTCTAGAGGGCCTCGTTAGCTGCACTCATAAGTGTGTTGACATCCTTCTCCATATGAGTGAAAGTCAAGGTCACAAGATAACTCCCTTGTCGTGTTGTAGGAGAGGGGCAGGTGAAGTATCATGGATTTTAACAATGGGAGAATAGTCCAGAAAATATTAGAAAACAAAAAATGAGGAGGTAGCTGTGGGACCAGGGAGGAACAATATCTCAGGGAAACTATCCAAAAGAGTATGGTCAAGAGTAAGGGTAACAACACTGATGGTTGTGTTAGTATAGGAAGGTTCTAAGACTAGATGGTCCGCAGAGTAAAGAGTAGAGTAGAGCTGTGGTGTAAAAGATCAAGGGCAAGAGCAGAGCTGGGAAATGTCCAGGGTCAAACATGGTCGATCAAATACTCCGGTCTAGTATGAACGCACGAAGTAGATACAAGACTCTCCAGTAGGATCCAGGAGCTGAGCCATGATCAAATACAAGCACAAGCACGCACAAGTAACTGAGACGAGTCTGTGTCCATCAAATTCGGACCTGCAGTATTGTCTGGAGCCATCACAAAACTGCATACCTATCTCCATCCATATTGAAATTCATCTTTGAATTCAAGTGGAACCTGCCTGAGTTACTATTTTCTATTCTTGAAGCAATTTGTGTTTGATTAATGGATGATCCATATCCTCCTCCAACATTCAGAAAAACAAGCTACTGGGATAGTTCAACATGTGAGAGTTGAAGAATTGCAACACTTGGCTTGCACTATAATGCACTATCATTCTCATTTTAAATAGTCTCACGTCAAT
>SNQJ01S0016702.1:145470-158316 GCA_010110895.2 Picea sitchensis
TCTTGGACTTTTTAGAAACCCAGGGTCTGTGATGTGGGGAAGTTCTGTCAGGTAGTGAAGCTCCAACTAGGTTCTTATGCTGATGTATACCTCCAGATTTAAAAAGGGATGAAGGGATAGCCCCGCGGGAATATGGAGGGAAAGATTCAAGGGTAGAATGGCGTGAAGAGGTAGTAGAAATGGTAGCTAGGGAGGGAGTCTGAGTATAAGTAGGGATGGGAAGGTGACATGAGAGGTGTGTCGAGACTGGTGGATTAGGCAATAGCTCATTCTATGAGGAAAAGGAGGAGTTGGGAGGGTAGGTGTGTGGGGCCAGAGAGGTAGTTGGTAGAGGGAAGGGAGTGCTAGTGTTGAGGTGAATGAGTTGTGCAAGTTCATTTGTGGAGGAGAAGAGGCCCTCACTGTTCTAGAGGGCCTCATTCGCTGCACTCATAAGTGTGCTGACATCCTTCTCCATATGAGTGAAAGTCAAGGTCACAAGATAACTCCCTTGTCGTGTTGTAGGAGAGGGGTAGGTGAAGTATCATGGATTTTAGCAATGGGAGAATAGTCCAGAAAAGATTAGAAAACAAAAAATGAGGAGGTAGTTGTGGGACCAGGGAGGAACAATATCTCAGGGAAACTATCCAAAAGAGTATGGTCAAGAGTAAGGGTAACAACACTGATGGTTGTGTCAGTATAGGAAGGTTCTAAGACTAGATGGTCTGCAGAGTAAAGAGTAGAGTAGAGCTGTGGTGTAAAAGATCAAGGGAAAGAGCAGAGCTGGGAAATGTCCAGGGTCAAACATGGTCAATCAAATACTCCGGTCTAGTATGAACGCACGAAGTAGATACAAGACTCTCCAGTAGGATCCAGGAGCTGAGCCATGATCAAATACAAGCACAAGCACACACAAGTAACTGAGACGAGTCTGTGTCCATCAAAGTCGGACCTGCAGTATTGTCTGGAGCCATCACAAAACTGCATACCTACCTCCATCCATATTGAAATTCATCTTTGAATTCAAGCGGAACCTGCCTGAGTTACTATTTTCTATTCTTGAAGCAATTTGTGTTTGATTAATGGATGATCCATATCCTCCTCCAACATTCAGAAAAACAAGCTACTGGGATAGTTCAACATGTGAGAGTTGAAGAATTGTAGCACTTGGCTTGCACTATAATGCACTAGCATTCTCATTTTAAATAGTCTCACGTCAATAACTAAAGGNCTCTCACTAATTTGTGGAAGCCAATGGAAGATGGCACAAAGAGTGCTATCTTATTTTGTTTTAATATGATAAAATCCATGGACGCAAGGTAAAAGCAATAGATTTAGATCAAATACATTACATATTTTTTAAGAGCACAAAAGAAAAGGGTAATGGTTGGTTTAGATTGAGTACATTGAGTACCTACTTTGTCCTAACAATGTTATGTTGCTTTGTTAATGTTAGTTCACAACAATGTAGAATGAGCATAAATGAAAATCACAGTTTTGAACAACATTGATGACAACTAAGTATTTGAAAGCCTCTTCAAATTGCATATCTTTATGAATCACACTGTATTGAGAAGACTACAAAGTGATGCACCATTTGATAGAAAATACTTACTCTTAGGTAATTGTAAGCAACTTTTCTCTAATATAAAAAATATAATGCTTTAATTACTTCAACATAGATGTTGATTATGACAGTTTGGTCTCTAAATGATGATGCTCTATTGTTTTTTTCTAATTGAGACTGAACATTTTTATATATAAATGAGTTACGCCGAAGCGAATCAACAATAGTAAAGTTCTACAAAAATTGGCTTAAGGCCTAAAAGGTCTGCTGCTACTATCATGCTTAAGTACATATAAAAAATCACGGTATATGTCCCAACAATATGACTGCTAAATACTCTGATAAACTGTCCTAACAAAAAAATACATTTATAAAACATCTAGCGGTGGGAAGATTCATGATTTGGTGCTTGCTATACTTCTTCATGATCTAGTGCATTTCCTTCAACTTCCATAGGCTTTGCTTTATGATCTCCTTGTTCTTCACTCCCTGAAACCTGGTTTATTGATGCAGATTGTGTGTGATGAGGCATCACCTGGAGCCTTAACTGCTAACATTCCTGTTCCAGAATTCCAATTTGTTGAAGGAGAGATGCAACAATTTGGTCCAAAGTCCCTACCTTTCCCGTAACTTGACGGAGATCCACACTATTACCTTCAATTGATTCTTCATGTCTGCGCAAAATGCGCTTGATGTCACTCCAAGATGGATCCATAGTGAGACATATTTTCTTCCAAATGCTAATCAATTTATGTCCAAAGTATTCCTTAGTACCCAAAGTAACATAACCCACAGTGCTAGAGTACCCAATATTGATGAGGAGTGTTGGATGCAGACCCATTCTGGGGAAAAGGTTATTTTTTGGGAGAGAAGCACGAAGGGAAGAAAGGACAGTTGGAAGGAAAAGCAACACGTGCAAGGGAAGCGTGCGAGGCACGCATGCAAGGGATACCTAATTACGTTAGGGTTAGGGTTTTTGCAATATATTGTAATGGATGATGAGCCAAGAATATATATAAGTAGTACTTCGGAGACCGAAAAGGAGGGATATAGGAGAGACCTAGAGGGGTAACTAAGTTGGATAGATACAAAAAGAGATCAGTAGTACCTAGGGGGTAGGGAGAGTCCGAAAGTTGTAAGATTTGTAAGAACTGCAACATTTTGTAAGCTGGTGAGTTAGAGAAGAATTGAGCAACTCGATCCCGAGGGTTAGATCACAGGCTGAGGAGCTTGGTGCAATCTAGTCAGCCTCACAGGGATCGAGAAGCCTGCTGAGATTGTAAGATCCAAGACTGTAAACGCGCACGAAGTGATATATTGTTGAGACATAATAAAGAGCTTGAGAGAAGATCTTTGTGGACGTAGCCCAGGAGGGGATGAACCATAGTAAAACTTGTGTTATGTGATTGAATGTATGCATCTCTATTGTTGTTAAGAATTAAATGCTAGATGAATGAATGAAGAAACTAGTTAGATCTGATACTCTACATGCATGAATAAGAATGATTGTTTTAATCAAGAGGTTAGACTAAATAAATAAAGATCACAAGGTACAACCATAGATCTCCACTCATTCTTAGGCTGCAAGCACCTAAGTATTGCATCCACCCATAGAGCTATCTCGGGTGAGATTGCGCAGTACACCCTATGTGTTGTGTTTCCTTCTGGTTTACCAGGGGAGCCGATAGTTTTAGAGGGATTTTGTTGGGAGCTTGTTACATCTGAACCTGGGTCAACCTATGAAAGTAAGGTAAGGTCAAAGTAAATGACTGATAAAGTAGAATAAGAAACCAACAAATGGTTCCGTTGCCAGTTGGAACAGGATGGGACTGAGAGAATGAGATATGTTGAAGAAACGTCAAAAGAATGCTAGATCTGACGAGAAGACGTTAAGAGAATGAGAATCTAAAAGGGGATGTTGAGACCGTGGAACCCAACGAAGACAGAGATAGAGAGATTGTTGAAAACAAAGGAGCTGGAGTTTGTGCAGAAAGATAACAGAAACCTGAAGTTAACACTGCGCAAATATCTGGACAAGTACGTATTTAGCGACTTGCATGAAGTATTTTTCTGTGATTTCCTGCATGTGTTGCAGGAGTGGATATTAAGGTTGAAAGAAAAGCATCATACGAATCGGATCAGGTAGCTAGAGTGGAATCCTGTAGAGATCACATAGTTACAACAAGTTGACAATAAATTTACGCGTGCAATAGATTTTTGGTTGACAACATTGTTGAAGGATTTATCACAGAATTTGCAGTAGATACAACGAAGTCTTACAACGCGGCAAAGCAAGAGTTCTTGAATGGACCTCGAGGTAGGTATATCAGATCGCTATATACTTCCATTAATATATTGCTATATAACAAAGGTGTAATGACAATGGCCTCAGACAACTGAACTTCTCTGCGTGCATGGGGGAAGCACTGACATAAGAAGGAGAAATGGAGAAAGGAAAGAAGGAGGAGGCCTTGGACCCAATCATGATGGAGGAATATCAGACCAATCAGATCGTGGCAATAGCTGGAAGAAAGCACAGTGGAGTACCCTACCAATATAAGATGAACACCAAGAAGAGAGCCATAACCACGAGGGAAGGCTTGACAAGTGATGAGCAAGAGGTAGAGGATCTCCAGGCTGTGGAGCAGATTGAAGAAATCCTGTGCACGACATATGAAAGGAAGATGAGAGGTCTAAGATTAGGAATAGAAGGAAACACTCCTATCCATATCCGTGTCAGTGTGGAACCCATAAACCCATGTGCGACGAATACACCAATAAAAACACCACCATTTAGACAACCAAATTTCGGGAGAAGGAAGACAACATGAAGTACATCTACATAAGGAAAAACAACTGGGGGATCCAGTTCATGAAGCATAGTCAAGTATCTACACTGCGCAAAGGTAGTAGTTCAACATTTAGGATGGCAGGACATGTGTAAATCCTAACCTTGTACAATATCTACTGCACAAAGATATTCAGAAAAGAACAGAAAAGATACAATGGCAAATACAAACATTACACAAAGATTTTTCCCCTGGAAACCCAAACCGGGAAAACCAACATATTCTATATTCATTCATTGTGTTACATTGTTTACAATACAATACACATATAGGAGCCAGTGGCATCCAAAAGCCTAACCCAATGACCTAGATTAGTCCAAAACCCTAATTCCTTAATCGAAAATAGAAAACCACCGACAAAAAACCATGTGCCGAAAACCACCTAAATACATGACATGTTTCTCGAGGCAATTTTTTTTTTCGGGGGGCTCTGGCCCGCCACACCCCCCGAGGGGGGGCCTAGCGGCACCCCCTCAACATGATCCCACCATCAGGTTACCATAATTCAAAGGAAAGGTGTCAGAGGACCTTGAGAAGCACTTGTTTATTTGTGAAAAGATCTGGGAAGCAAAACAAATCACATATGAGGACACTAAACTTGCGCAGTTATCCATCACGCTAAGAGATCACACATTGGGTTGGTACATAAGCTTAGCTGCAAACAATCCGCCAGGGAAAACTAGAATGATTATAGATATCAAAAAGCCATTGATAAATGAATTCCAGAAGCCTAGCTCAAAGGATCAATACATGAATGAGATGATAGAGATTAGACATAAACCAAGAGAATCTGTGTGGGATATTTATCAGAGATTCAAACGATTGAAGGGAAATATAAAGTATGTCATGACAGATATGCAACATAGGCATATGTTTGTCAATTCACTCTTCCCACACTTGAAATACCCCTTGCGACAAAAAAAGTTTCAGACCCAGGCAGAGGCTCTGTAGGCAACCCTACAACTGGAAGAGAACCAATATCAGAAGACCGATCCATCCATAGAGGATTTGAAGGAGGATTTGAAGAACTTAACATTTCAGCTAAACCAGAATAGGGGTAAGGACAAAAGAGAAGTCATTTGGTGTACCACATGTAGGACAAAAGGACACCATAAGGATGAATTCCCAACATTCACGTAGTACATGGCAATAAGACTGCCAAACCCTTTGCCAACATGAGGACTATGGTGTGAAAAATGTAAGAAACAGGGGCATGATCCATATCAATGTCCAATGATGCAGAAATACCAGACAGTACCTAAGAGTTCATATTGCAACTTTTGCAAGTCAGTAGGCCATGATGACAAAGATTGCAAGACCATGGACCTGATGAGGGAAAGAACATTAGATGCTTACAGGGTGCAGGCAGAAATGATGACTGGGCAAGATACACCACAGTTTAACCAAGTACCAACCTCATATAAGACTGCACAACAACAATATAACATTGCACAACAACAATATAACACTGCGTAGCCGTAGTACAATACCGCGTAGCCACACTATAATCTCGCGCAGTATAACCAGGTGCCCCAGTACAATGCACTGCGAGGAGATCGAGCTGGCTACATAGGTGGAGGAAGAGAAAGAGGAGGCTTTGGAAGAGGGAGAGGACCAGTGGTGTGCCACAAATGTCAACAACCAGTACACTATGCAAGAGAATGTCCACTTCCACCTGTGACATGTATGTATTGTCGCGCATCAGATCATGACACAGAGATTGTCCTACACTATTGGGGAAGACCCAAGAAAAGAGAAATCAAAAAATTAGAATGTTCAGTGGATTTTGGGGAAGTAAGGGATGACAAAAGAAATATAAACATAGTTACGCGTGGAGGAGATAAGACAGGAAACGACGCAGTAAGACAAGATCCCGCGCAACACCAATGGGTGAAGAAGAATGTCAAGCCGAAGAAGCAGTTTGATGTACAGAACAAAAATGATATATTCAAGCAGGCCAGAGAAGAATTCTTGAAGCCAGATATTGCATCGACATCAACTGCGCAACATACCCAGGAATTACCAACATACGAGATGCCTCCATCGTTGTATCACACTAATGAAGCACAACCCCTAGGACAAGTAAGTACGATTAAGGATTTTCTGCAATCTCGTGTCAAACTACTAAATGATCCATCATCTGTTAAATTGTTACAAAAGATTTTAGAAAGATGTAGCCCAGAGGCAAAAGGAAAACTAGAACAAAAAATAGTTAATCATCTGCACACAAGGAGGAGAACAAGCAAATAATTTAGATTGAACGTCCGCATTGGAGATTTCAACATGGGAGATATTATATTGGATTTAGGATCCGAAGTAAATGTGTTACCCAAGAAGACATGGAAATGTATAGGAGAGCCCACCTTAGGCTATTCACCTGTTCGGTTGAAACTAGCAAATCAACATAGAGTTCTACCAATTGGAAGGCTGAAGGGGGTTACAGTATATCTAGATTGAGTGTGCACTAAAGCCGATTTCGAAGTGATAGAGATAGTGGATGACACAACACCTTATCCAACATTTCTTGGATTGGATTGGGCGTTTGACAATCAGGCCATAATCAACTTAAAAATGAGTAGGATGACATTCGAGTGAGGAAAATACAAAGTCATTGCACCATTAGATCCATCAGAAGGGGAAAGGTTTGTAGAACCCACTTGTTTAGACCTGGAGGAAATTAACCAGTTGTACAAAACCACAGTGTGAGAAGAAGATTATGTGAATCCAACTGCAGATGGGGTACTCAGTTGGAGAAGTATCACGTCATGTGCATCAGACTCAGATACAGGGTTGGAGAATTGGCAACAGAGGTTACACGAAGTCTCCACAAGAAGATGCACAAGAATAGACCGCACATTAAGATGGGTAGGTACAAAGATAAGAGAACCTCCCAGCTTCCATGGGGTGAATGACTTTGAAGCATTCTTAACAAGATACGAAGATGAAGTGTTAGAAAATCAGAGGCTCTTAGCTCTAGATATAACACTCAAGGTGACACCTGCAAGATGGAGGGGTGTGCACAAAGTGACAGTCAAGGATTGGTACCAATGTAAGCGATTACTACGCATAAGATTTGGCACAGAACAGGGACGAAACCAAATGCATAGATATGATGGACAGGGGACACCAACAGAACACTTGGAGAAGTGTAGAACACTATGTATAATGACACCACCAAAGGAATGGCCTCATCACTTTATTCACACATTAGAAGGGATTCCAACAAACTGGTATATAGACTAGGAATTGCGCAGATGAACTACAGACTGGAAAATATTACAACAAAATTTTATAGTCACTTTCTCATTTGAACATGAGAACCCCAACATAGACTCAACACTCAAACAAATAAGAGGGGTGGTATTCATTAAGGAACCAGAAGTTGAATTTATGACAGAAAATCAACAACAAAACAGACAGGCAGTAAAAGAATTACTGTCATGCTACCAGGTGCAGGAAGAAGCACCAACTGAAGATGACCCACACAACATTCAAATAACATAAGTTGAAGGTGAAAGAGAGGTGGAAGGTCCACCTATGGAATCAGAAGTATTTGCTGTGTTGATCAAGGTGAAGAAATTCAACATTGGGACGACTGAGAATCCCAAAATGGCCAGCATTGGAGACTACTGGGATGAACAAACAATAGAAAACATAACATAGTTGTTGCGTGAGTACAGTGACCTATTCCCAACAACGTTCACGAAAATGAAAGGAATAACATGAGAGCTAGGTGAAATGAAGATACCTCTCAGACCTGAGGCAAGACCGATAAGACAGAGACCGTATAGACTAAACCCAATATATAAGCAAAAAGTAAAAGAAGAAATTGATAGGACGTTGGAGGCCAGAATCATAGAATTAGTGGAGGAATTTGAATGGTTAAGCCCTATGGTAGTTCAGGAGAAGAAGCAAGGAGGGATAATGATATGTGTCAACCTGAGGAGGTTGAATGATTCTTGCCTACATGACCCTTTCCCTACCCCTTTCACAAATGATGTGTTGGAAAATGTAGGAGGCCAGGAAGATTACTCATTCATCGATGGGATCTCAGGCTACCATCAGATCAAGATAGCCCTAGAAGGTAGGTACAAGACCACTTTTGCCACAGAATGGGGGTCGTACCAGTACATAGTCATTCCTTTTGGACTGAAGAATGCACCAACAATATTTTCCAGAGTGGTCATAACTGCATTCAAAGAATTCATCCACCAGTTTCTAGAGGTATATTTGGATGATTGGATAATCTACAATTTGTTGAAAGACTATGTAGAGGTGTTGAGGTTGATGTTAGAAAGATACATGCAATGTCAAATATCACTAAACATCAAGAAGTGCATCTTTGGAACACCTTTTGGGATACTATTGGGCCATATAGTGTGCAAACAAGGCTTGCTAGTAGATCCTGCCAAGATTACAGTAATTGTTAATCTACCACGACCAAAATTAGTACGTTAGTTAAGAGCAACATTGGGACACACAAGATACTACAGGAAATTCATAAACAGGTATGCGCAGATCATTGCGCCAATGGAGAAACTGTTGAGAAAAGATATCAAGTTTCAGTGGAATGAGGACTATCAACAAGGATTGGACACTCTAAAAGAGAAGATGGTAACCACACCAATACTAGTATTCCTAGATTGGGAAAAGACATTTCATGTGCATGTAGATGCATCAACTATAAAACTTGGATCTATTCTGGCGCAACCAGGAACATGGGAATTGGACCATCCGATAGAATTTGCTAGCAGAAAACTGTCAGAGTTAGAGAAGAATTAAAATACCACATAAAGAGAAGGCCTAGCTATGGTCTATGCACTTCAGAAGTTCAGACATTACTTACTGGGAAAGCATTTCAAGATGTTTATAGATCATTCAACTCTCAAATACCTAGTCAAAAATCCAATGCTAGGGGGGAGAATTTGTAGATGGTTACTGTTGTTCCAGGAATTTGACTTTGAAGTGATAGTCAAACCAGGGAAGTTGAATGCAGGGCCTGATCACCTGTCAAGGATCACCAATGGAGAGGAACCTATGAATCTATAGGACAACTTCCCTGATGCACAATTATTTTCAGTCCAAGTAGCTGATGGATATTTTGCTGACATCATTCAATACTTGAGTATAGGGACTGTGCCACAAGAATTCAAAACTGTGCAGAAGAAAAATCTGGTATTCAGAGCCGTGGACTATCAATTGATTGCAGGACACTATACAAGATGGATGCAGACAACATCTTGAGAAGATGTGTACTAGAACATGAAAGATCTAGGATTTTAGCAGAGGCCCATGAGGGAATAGCAGGAGCACATTATGTAGGCAAAGGTACCACGCATAAGGTATTGTGCACAGGACTATGGTGGTCGACTGCTCACAGATATTCAAAGTACTACTGCCAATTATGTGATGTATGTCCGAGGGTTGGTAAACCTAATAGACGAGATGAGATGCCCCTAAGGCCACAAGTAACCTTGCAAGTATTCGACAAATGGGAAATAGACTTTGTGGGACCAATTAACCCACCACCAAAGAGGTCAGGAGCAAGGTATATTATTACTGCGACAAAGTACTTAACAAGATGGGTAGAAGCAACACCAGTAAAAGATTGCAGCGCAGAGACAACAACACACTTCTTGTTTGAGCAAGTGATCACTAGATTTGGATGCCAAGGATTTTGATGAGTGACCAAGGCACTCACTTCATTAACAACACTATTAAGGTTATGAATGAGGAGTTTGAAGCCTAGCATCAAAAGAGTACACCATATCATCCTCAAGCAAATGGAACAGTGGAAGCCTTTACTAAGATCCTAGAAAATGCACTGACAAATATTTGCAATGTCAACACAGACGATTGAGACTTGAAGATACCAATAGTACTGTGGGAATACATGACTACATGTAAAAAATTGACAGGGCAGACACCATTCAGATTGGTGTATGGACAAGAAGCAGTGGTTCCATTAGAATTTTTGGTACCTAGTCTGCGCGTAGAAGCAATTACTAACATGACAGAGAAAGGCATAGTACAAGAAAGGCTAAGTTAGTTGATGCTCATGGAAGAAGATAGGATTCTAGCAGGGTTTCACCAAGAGGTACAGAAATCAAGGGACAAAGCTTGGCATGATAGACATATTAAAAGGAAAAGTTTTAAGGAGGGAGACCTAGTTTTTGTGTATGACAATAAATCTCTTCAACACCCAGGAAAATTCATAATGCATTTGTTCGAACCATATGAAGTAAATACTGTCACGGATGGGGGAGATGTATAGTTGAAGGATTTGGGAGGAACAAAACTCAGAGAAATGATCAATGAGAATCGATTGAAGCTGTATAGGGACAGTCGACCTCCTAGCACTTAGAAAGTTTAAAAAAAAGAAAAGAAGAAGACAACGCCAGATAACAAAGGACTGCGTGCAACAACAGGGGGGTTACGACGCGAGACACTAGAAGGAAGCACACAACTAAAATAGAGTTAGCATGACAAGAATAAAATGTCCACGTGCACCGGTGAAACAACATATCGCACACTTGGAAAACTTAGCACGTCGGAAAAAGGACCAACGGTCAGAAAAAGGCGGAAATTGGAATATTGGTGGTTACAACAAAAAGGCGCCAACTGGTAGCATCTATAAAAAATGAATGAAAAGAACTTTCGAAGCGATTTCACATTAATCGCGCCAACTGACGACATCAAGGGAATTGAATGTCACGTACGCGGGAAGCACCAATTCATTTAAACCACAACTCGGGTATCTTCTTCGAGAAGCTTCACGACACTTGCTATATAAGGAAGGCACATGGATAACAAAAGGGTTATTATGAAATTGGGAAATCACAGAGCGAGAGAGAATACAAACTAGAGAGAGATTTATCAAGAGAGACAGAGCGAACTAGCTCGACAGAGATCAACCTTAACCACCATGGCACCACCCAAGCTAGGTGTGTTGATCTAGGCCTACATAAAACCTTGAAGCCATCACAGAGCACCACAAAAACCACAGGGAATGGAACATGAACCCACACAGACTGACGAATTCATCAACTTGGATGAAATTCCCTCACCCAATGTGGAACCAGTGAGCCCAACACTCATCGTGGAGGAAACCCAACCAACAACAACGGTTGGCATGGAAATTGATATGTCGAAAACGGGACAGGGCCAGCAGGCCAAGGACATAAGCAATCCTTCATGCCCTGAACACGCCGAAGAGGCACCGAGGGTAAATAGGAAAACCCTAAACCAGACAAAAGCAGTCGTGCCAGGACGGTCACACACAGCAAAGCCAGAGCAACAACAGGAGGGGATAGTAGAATATGTTACCGATCGACCACATGCATATGCCGATGACAGAACAACGAAGGCTAGAACCTTGAGTCAACCACCACAACGAAAGGGAAAATAACACATAGCAAGATCACTGCGTAGATAGGCTGCAACAACCATAGTCTTGACATGCATACCAGAAGGGGTGCAGGCTACGCCGAACCTTCTGGAATGCGTGGAAAAACTATGCTACTCAGACCACGATGTGGTCGACGTGGAAAAGTTCCTCGAATTCGCAAGGCAGTTCTACCTTGACAACGTGGGTACAAGACCCTTCAACGATCCAATTTTTCAACCAAAATAGTGGGTAGCCAGATTAGCCGACACTGAAATTCTAAAATTGTTGGATATCCCACATTTTGGAAGGGGCTGCGATGTAAACAACTGTGTTAAGCAGCTGATGGAAGTCACCCATAGAGGGTATATATGGGTGGAAGATCCTGTCTCTATAGACGTGGATCTAATTGCGTATATTACATGTTTGCCATCTCGGAGGGAGAATCCGTCATAGTACCTCGATGATAAGACAAAGGAGAGGGCGTTGGCGGAGGAGATGAAAAAGACATATGGCACAGAGAGAGGGTCACGTGGAATCATCATCAAGCACATCAGCTATGCAACAACAAGGATGGCCACCAAAATCATGGCTTGCAAGTTTCTCAGGAAGTGCTGCAAGGAGGAAGTCCCTGCTGGGTTCGTCGCGACTGCAACACAGTGCGCGGAGGGCACTGTTCTTATTAAACATGTTCCTTGAGGACTGCAAAGATGTGTAGGACATGGGGACATAGTTTCATTACTCTTGGATACTCATCTTGATCGTCTTGATCGGATGGAGGGAGCCCCGATGCACATACTTTTGCGAGCAGACCGGTCGTTTCCATGCAGCGCGATACACATCATTGGGGAGCACTTTTGACCCCAAAGTCAGAAGTACAAATGCAATCATGTTCACGAGGTATTACAACGACCTCCAAGAAATCATTTCCAACACTTGGTGAATTACTCCAGAAGTGGTCGCGCAATACCGAGACATCACCAACTTTAAGGCGACCAGGAACACCATATGGATCCAAGCGCGAAGGGATCCCAAGAAGGAATGGCTACAATTGTGATACTGCGTCA
>SNQJ01S0016703.1:6610-19176 GCA_010110895.2 Picea sitchensis
GCATGGTGTATTATGGTGTATTGGTGTAACACTTATACTATTGTTCATTGCTCATTGGATATAGTTGAATGGTTTAAGTATAAATTGAAAAAGGTTTTAAATTGTACTTGATACTGATTCACCCCCCTCTCAGTATCAACACTATGAGCTAAGTATTGCAATGTGTGTTTGAGTGCTTGTAGCTTGCTCAAAAGTTGCCAAAGTACTAAAACTAAAAGATTGAATAATATGGAGGTTGAAGCCTTTAAACATTCAAATTGCAAATTAAGTCCTTAATGTATGAAACTATCGCATGTAGAAGTTAAGAACTGAAAATGCTTGTGAAACCGAAACTGAAGATTATGAAGGCTGAGGCCTTTGAACAACAGATTGCAAATTTAAATTTTAATTTCCGAAAAGGGCCTTGGGGACCCAAAACCGGAATTAAAGATTAAGTTCTTAGATTATTAAATTGCGTATGTAAAACACATGAACTGAAAGTAACTTGCAAAATAGAAATGATAAATTAAGCCTTTAAGATGCCAATGTTTGCATGTAAAGTAGATGACAGAATCGAAAAGTGAATTAACCAATTAACGCATGCATGTGTGTTAGGTGACGATTTAAGAAATCAAAGATTTGCATGCAACCGAAAATGAAATTTAAACTAAGCCTCCACGGGCTCTAAGCTAGCACTTAGGTGTGATATCTACTCTAGATTATTTCAGATTTTAGGATGCATGTAAGAAATCACATCTAAATTAGCTAAACTAATCAAAGAAAAACCCAAAGAAATCTAACTAAAACTTGCAAAAAATAAGACTGAAAAGAAAGGAAGGCAAGTCTCTTGGGTACAGCGCCTTTGGGCTTGTGTACAATGTTTAGAATGCAGGAGAAATAGGAAGGAATGTTACCGCTCTTGGAAGGAGTACCTGAAAGGTGTGTTGTACTCGAATTTGGGCAGCATGCCCTCTTGTCCCGGTAAGAATCTGCGAAAATCAACAAGCTATTGCTTGTTGATTTGTGCTGCAACACACTCTAAAATGTTAAGAAATTTCTGTTTTTCAACAGAAACTTTGTACATACAAAAACAAAAAAATTATAATGATTTAGTTGACCTATCTAAGCAAGTTAGCTACTAAAATCTGAACTGAAAGAATGAGGAAGAAGGACAAGAAATGCTTGTGAAGTTTAGGTGAAGATGAGGGTAGATTCGTCCTTGAACCTATCCCAACAACTCCTTAGAGATGATCTGCAAAACTTAAACCAAAAGTGAGATGGAACAACATATAATGTCTTGCATGCATAGATAACACAACATAGTTTATATTATAAGCATGCACAAAATATATAGATGGACAACTACACTATTGCCCCCCCTGACAATTTAACAAATTAAAACCAACTCCTAGAACATTAAACTCTTAATCTCATTTAGTAACTAGGGTCTACCCCCCTTGGCTTCCCTAGGAGTTAGCCTAGACGAAAGAGGTTCAAGTCAAAGTGACAACGTGGACTTTGAACCTAGGCATTGTGCCTCCAAGGACACACTAAGTGAGCATGACTTAACTCACGTTTGCAAGTGTGTATAAGGACGACAACACATGGCTTATTTCTTAAGTAACAACTTACTTTGCATGACTCAAGGACTAATATCTCTTATGAACATTGGTTTACCTTGTCTTATATTTTGTTTTGATTTGGATGGCCCTGGCATGGTCCTTTGAGGGATGTCCTAGGCTTTCACCAATGACGTTGTGCCCTTATTGCGGGACTTTGGTACATGTGATGCAAAGTAGTGAGTCACCAGTGACTTGCCACCTTCAAACATGAGCTCTCACATCCTCAGGACCTTGGATGATGGACAAATGGGCTTGGTTTTGTTGAATTTTCACTAGGCTAGGCTCAAGCATGAGGTTTATTTTATTTTATCATTTACTTGAACCATGAACAAATGCAACTACACAATTTACAAGTGCTGCGACAACCAAGATCACAAGAAGAATAACCATGCACAAGAACACAAGAAATATTCTGGGAAAACCCTTCTCAACAAGGGAGAAAAACCCAACAATCCTTTGCTATATTCTCAAGAGAAGATCCTCCAACCATGAAACCCTAATGCACACAAGAGGGTGCTCTACTACTTTGAAACTTGCGCCCAAGAGAGGTGCGCACTTCAGCCCTTGAAATGTACTTGTTGAAATTTCCAAATGACAAGTGACTTGTGTGTTTTGTTCATTTCCTCAATGGGGAAATCACCTTTATTTATACTAGACTAGACAAACCAAAAGTGGTGTCTATTGGCACAATAGGGCCGACCTCAATAACTAAGAAAATAATTAATTATTACAATAAACATTAATTATCTTTTGCATATGGTGGAGCCGACCTATACCCTTTACATCACAATTAGGGTTACAGGTAAATCTTACTCTTAGACAATATAGCAAGGGATCCACACGTCCACTAGTGCTCAACCACTAGGGACACGTCCACCTTTGCTCAGCCACAGGGACGTCCTACTCAACAGATCTCTATCTCACTGAGTCCACACGAGAATCATCTAGAGTGCTATCTCAAGCTTGACTCAACTAAGTCCACAAGGCAGGAGACCACATGTCATAACAACTCAGTCCAGAGTCTGACGCACACCCATCACATGGGCACCTTCACCCCACACAGGGGTACACATCGTCTCATCTCAATCCAGAGAGGAACTACACACCCATCTCATGGGCATCCTCACCCCACATAGGGGCATACACATCGACACACCCATCTCATGGGCATCCTCACCCCACACAGGGGCACAGATCGTCTCATCTCATTCTAGAGAGGAACGACACACCCATCTCATGGGCACACCCAACACATGGGCTCTCTCACAGGTCGACTCAATTCAGTCTCAGAGGAGAACCTGTCCTGGAGGATGTCTCACGAAGATGTAATCATCAACAGGTTTTGGTAGATTTGGTCATGATGGCACACAGATGGGTTGGGAGCCCACAGGTTGGGCAGTGTACCCAGGGCTTATTACTCATTGTATTGAGGACCTTGCAGCAGTAGACAACCAGATACCATGGAGTGACAAGATGTAGCCTCCTCCACATTGGATACAATGCCCTAGCACCTTGACGTTGGCCTCCATTGGATGATGATGTCACCTTTTAGGGTTTGATGTCCCTTGGGGTACCATTGATGATGGAACATGACCATGGATGATGAGAGGCACACTTCGCCATGATTTCACCTTGAGAGGATGCCACATGGCCTTGGGAGGCCCTCCTCTAGCCTCGGGAGGCTTGATGTCACCACATGTGTGGCATTTATGATGGCTTACTTGCATTTTTATCATTTGTAGAGGCTACTTGAGGGCTTGGCCCCACTTATTATTGTTATTCCACTTGACTTTGTGGATAAAGCGCTAGGGTTTACCTCATATAAAAAGAGGCTAGCGCTAGGATTTATTTTCATCCTCGGATTCCTCACACTTGTGTGGTTTAACACTCTAAAAACTTTCACTATTTCTCTCTCTTTGGCTCTTTTTACTCGTGCACTACTCTTGGAGAAAGATGTTTGTGGATTGTTTGCTCTCTTGGATGGTTATTTTCTGCAACTAGGGTTTGAATGGTCTATTTACTTGGAAGATCTTGTTGATGAAGGTTATTCCATTGGGGAGACCCTTCTTGTAGGGCCTTGGTTTTCATGGTTTGTCTTGATTAGTAAAGAGACTACTAGCTCTGTGACCCTAGTCTTTAGTTGTAATCCATAAATGTGTATAACCAATTTTTAGAGGGGAATACTTCTTGACCCCGTAAGCCCTAGTGGAGATAAGGCTTAAGCCCTAACTCCCAACATTTACCGACCAAACCTAAAAATTCAATTATTTTCTTTTATGTCTTATAAAACATAAAAATACAAAAATACAAAAATAAAAATGGACAAAAATATTTATTTCATTGTCTAGTGCAAAGTCAACTTACTTTCATTTTCTAGATATTTTCATTTGTGGATTTATTCTTCATTGTTCATTTCTAACCCTAAAAAGACAAATCGACCCTATTGGTATTGTGCTTCAAGTTCCTATCTAACATTTTGTGGCTAATTTAAGGTGTTTAATAAGTTTGGAAATTAAATTACAGCAATACAAATCAGAATTAGTGAAATCTTAAGCTAGGGTTTACCATTTAACCCTAAAAGGTACATTCTAACCCTACCCTAGCTTATATTTCACTTGTGGATGGTTTATAAAGGATTTCTAATGCATTCCAACAGTGAAATTCATCTCCTAAATAGTTCATTGCTGTTATTTTTCATTTCGGAGATTTTTGGTGAAACCCTAGGGGGATTCACCACTTCTCTTGGCAAGTGTGAGCTAATTTCATAGTTATTATTCATTTATACTTGCAATTAATCATTGTTGGGCTGTTTTTGTATGGTTTATTCATTGCCCTAGCTAAAGTGCCCAAGGTTTATCATTCGTAGTGGTTTTAGGCACTCTTGGGGTGTTTTTTCTCATCCAAAATCTGCATTTTCTGCGTTTTTTTAATCATATATCAGATTCTGAAATTGTTGGACAGTAGCAAGCTGGTCCAATTTGTAGTATATAATCAAGGAATAACTCAGGTATATTATTGGTTCTTGATTTGTGCAACAAGATCTCACTCATGTGCGGTAAAAGGCACTTATTTCATCATTTAAAGAGTGATATTATAGAGCTGGTTTGTATTTCTTCTATAGCTATTTATTACAGATCTCAACATTTGTTTAATTAGCTCCTAACCCTCCCTATATTGTAGTAGTTATTACCCTAACCCTTGGTTGAATATTCTGAAGGCATTTGGCTAAGTAGGCACTGGTCTGTCTAATGTATATTGAGGTGTGTAGTTGGAAGGATTGGGATACCCCTTGTGGCTTCTAGGAGCTGGCCTAAAGTGGAAGGGAGATTGTGCTAAGGTGACAGTGGTGCATTTTTCGTATTGTGCTATCTCCAAAGTGTCCCCACAGGGGCTGCTAGTTTGGATGATAACAATGCCCATGTTCGCATATTACATCATAGCATGAAGAAAGACAAATAAGAAAGAAACTTTAACACACTATTTCATTAACTTAATGGCCATGCCAAGAGGAATACACGTGCAACTATTTATACAACCCATAGGACTTTGGGCTCTTCAGCAAAGTTGTCAGACTCAACTTGCTGCAATATGTGTTCTGGTCCAAGGGTCGTAGTCAACCCATGACTCAGCAAAGCCTCGAGAGTTGACTCGACAAAGACAATTAAAGAGGAAAATATAAAAAATACACATGCATATTGATTAATGCAATTCAAACTTTAGTTTGCCGAGTCGAAAACTTAAGTCTAGCCGAGCTGGTTTGGGTTAGACTCTAGAGTAGTTGTAGTTGGACCCGACCCAGTTTTGAGGTTGGGTTAGGTCAAATTGTTGAATATGGTTTGAGCTAGCACAGTTCTGTGACTATGCCCCTCATCAATTTGTTAACTTTGATGGGTGCCCTCCATGCGAAGTGTTCATGGCATATTCCCTTATGACATATTCTCCATCCGTGACACTCATTTCCCTCATATCTATTCATATGCCATTTAATACACACTTAGGTCCATTTATTTCCCTCCTATACCCTGGTCATAACACCTAAGTGAACATTACATTATTTAACATGACTAACCATGGCGATGTCAAATGATCATCCCCAACAGTACAGTGTTGTAAATGTTCAAGAGGCAATATCAATGAGATTCAGAGCTGTGGTTTGTTGTTTGTATGGTGGTTTGCAAAAAATGTTGCAGCATTTGAATGTTGACAAAATTTCCACTCATTTTCTTCTTTCTTGGACAGAAGCATTGACTCTAAAACTATTGATGGATGAATTGGAGGCCCTTCATTTGTCTTGAATAAGATTTTATTGTTCTGATATTTAACTCTGTTATAATGTAAATGTGGGAAGTCATAAGGATTTCATTTTTATTGTTCACTCTTTCAAGCTTTGACAAATAACAGTAAGGACTATTGGTTCTTCTTGTTTTGTAGAGTTAGCCAGGATCTTATGCCAGATTGGGCATTTTCAAGTGAGAATCCATCTCTGTTAAAATCTCCAGGGATATCTGTATGAAGATTTTTACTGGGAAACTGAAAAGGGTTTATTGTCGTAAATTCACTGCAATTTCATTTTTCCATGTATGATGAAAAGTACAATGTTTTGAAATTGTTCTTACAGAAGTGTTACTGTAGCAGGACATTGAAGAGAGAAGGGAGTCTTGGAGCAATTGCCATTACATGGTAGTCTTCCAATATGGATCTGTTGTATTGTTCAACATTGCTGATCATGAAGAAGAAGGATATCTACAAATTGCCAAAAAATATGCTTCGGGTTTGCTTTCTGAGGCAAGAAAGGATGGTAAATATCTTATTTCCTAGGATTCTATAGAGTTACCTAGTTTTTCTTTCTTTCAGTGTATCCCCTATTGTCATTGCATCGAATATGTTAATTTCATTTTTTAATGAATGGCTGAAATGATAGTGATCATTTAAATCTTTATAAAAGTCAAACTTCCTTTATTTTAGGTATCTTGGACAGTACTTTAGATTGTTTCAATGCATTGCAGCTTTTACATCTTTTGTAATAAGGTGAATGTAACTTCACCTAGATACGATGATTGATCTAGGCATCTAACTTAAAATTGAGGGCTGAAATTTTCCCCACGTGGAGATTAGTTGAGCTCTCCTTGAAGGTGGCCCTAAATTTTTTTTTTTCCATAGGAAAAGGATGCTTGTAAGATGGATGGTTCGCCAAATTTCTTGTCCATGCTTCATGATTATCGAAGTGTTCCTAGCACGACTTCGTCTCATCTAAGAGGTCTAATGAGAAGAGTTGAAAGTTCTACTGAAGTCAATGTCTAGAAGAACTAGGCCACACTGCATTCCCAAAAAGCATGCTTTATTGTTGCCTTTCTGCAATATGCAACACATAGGCAGTTGATCAGACCTCATGAATGCAACTGTACTTTTACTTATAAACTATCATTTAGTACCATCCACCCTGAAACTGGAGACCTGAAGGCAACCCTAGCTTTCTTGATGGACTGAAATCTTTTAATTCATCTCTTTATTACCCCTAAAATAGTTGCTCTGTTACATTTTGTTTTTCATTACATTATAAGAAAGGGTCGTGAGCTAAGTCATGAGGTCATGATAATGAAAAGGTCATTAGGAAGTTCTAATTACTCAGTTGAACGATTCTGTTCCCCAACTATCATGTATGTTGGACCTCAACATTTATATGGTTGCCGTCTACTTTGAATCGAGTTATCATCATAGGCGGAGGCAATAACGTTGTATATTGTGCCATCTCTATTGATCACATTAATATACATATACATACGATTGTGAGTTGAATAAGAGCTTTGATGACATTCCCTGTGTTGTGAATGTTGTTGTGATTGTTCTTTCTCCATTTCCCATTAATTTAAGTTATATATGTACATAAGGTCGTGAGTTGAATAATAGCTTTGATGACATTCCCTGTGTCGTGAATGTTGTTGTGATTGTTCTTTTCCCATTTTCCATTAATTTACGTGCACACAAATTGTTTCTTAATTAATTCTGAGTCCTGACTTATTGTCATTTCCGAACTTATGATTTCTGGTAGATTCACGTACAACTCTCTTTGGTATCTTGTACCCTTGGCAAGCACTATAGATATATTTGTATTTTTTGCATTGTATTTAGCACTGATTTATTATCAATGCTCCTCTTGTGACAAAAATTACCTTTGAAAAGTTAGTTTAATTTAGGATAGATTCTAAAACGTTTATCTACTTTTGTGTTCAGTCTCCAATTTTATTTCAATTTTGTACTATAAATATATGTTATTATGTAATGCAAGGATGTTAAATTTATAGCAGCTGCAAGAACCATTCTTCGGGAGGATGGCAAAGACCCTAGCCGAGATCTAGGGTCCCCAGTGCACTCCTGGGGTACTTGGTCTGGGACCAAACAGTCAGTGCCATGGCAAAAGACCCTTGTTAGGGCCCCCAGGCCCCCAGTATATGACTGGGGTTCTTGGTCTGGGACCAAGCAGTAAAGACCCCTGAGAGGGCCCCCAGTATATGACTGGGGTTCTTGGTCTGGGACCAAGTAGTTAAAGCCCCTAGATATGTCTAGGGCCCCTGGACATGGTCCAGGGTACCCATGCCTGGGGCATGGGTTGATCCTTGGTCTTGTACCTTGGTGGATAAGACCCTAGAAATGTTTTGGGGCAACTTGATCCTTGATCAGGTACTTTGTTGGTGTATGACCCTCTTTGAAGGTGGGCATGACCACATAAGGGATGTATTCCATATGCCATGATGATAAAGTTAATAAGGTCACCTTGAAAATGAATGGACAAGTATTGCCACTATGTAACCCCACCTAAACCCCCCTTTACCCTTGCTTGTGTTGGTTTGGGGTTTTTTGTTTTTTGTCTTAAGGGTTAAAGTAAAGTATTAATTAAAATGTTAATTATAACATGTTTAAATTAATTAATTTAAACATGCTATTTTAATAATTACATTAATTATTACTACCCTTATTTCTACCCTAGCCTAAAAGTATAAATAGAGGTCTATCCCCCCCTTACCTTACAACTTTTCTTTTATGCTCTTGTGCTATCCTCCTAGGTGAGCGGATCTCTCCTTATTTTTGCTGCGGCCCCCTTGCATCTGTTGCTGGTGGATTTACTGTTGTGGTGCGGCCCTTGAGGATTTGCTGTGGTGTTTCGGCCTTGAGGTTTTGTTGATTCGACCTTGACTCCTTGCTGTGGTGGCTCGGCCCTTGAGGTTCTGTTGTGGTGGTTCAGCCCTTGACTCCCTGCTGTGGTAAGCTCGGCCCTTGAGGCTCCTCGCTGTGGTGGATCGGCTCCTTTTCTGTTGAGCTGTGGCCCTCCTTACCCCTGTCTTGTTATCTGTCTGAACCGTGACCCTTTTAGCCTCCTTTCTGTATGAACCGTGGCCTCTCTCCACAGATCTGGCCTTTAGTTTTTTTTGCTACAGTATATCCTGCTTGTTGGGGTTTGGGTCCTTGAAGTTTTCTGTGAGCATAAGGGTTTTAAACACAAATTTTGTGTTTTGCTTTTCTTACTTGTGCCAAGAAAATTCATTCATCTCTTGGCAAGAGATCTAACCTATATGGTAGATCTATGAACTAGACTTTTTCTGAGCATGTTTTCAGTGTTCTACATCACCTATGTGTGGCTGCTCTCCTTCAGAAATTTGAGGTAAGGTTCCAGGTAAGATCTTATAGTCAGATCTGTAAGTTGTTGTTTACTTTCTGAAGTTTTTCATTAATGAGATTTACTGTCTATCTACTTACATAGATTAGATCAATTTACCTTTAATTTGATCTGGATTTTATTTTGAGTTTGGTTCTTATTTCTTGTTTCTGAAGTCTGTTATATTGCTCATGATCAGATCTATGTTTATTTGAGTTTAGATCTGTATAAGATTTACACCAACATTGTAGATTTAGAACTGATGTTTATTCTAGATCTACTATTTTGTTAAATATCTAAACTAACTTAGATCTGAGCACATATGTTTGTTCTTTCTGTTCAAGCAGTGTATTTTTGTTTTCTAAATATAAGACTTAGTTGTTATTCTCACTGAAATTTTAAAAAGACAGTTCTGTTCTGCTTTAGGATAGTGAATTCAAGAAAGTTACCTCTCCAAATTCCTCATTTACATTGTCTGCTCTTATCAGTTGGTGTCAGAGCCTCATTTTGGCTCTCATATTGGCCTTTGTCGGAGTCTGCCTCTGCATTTGGGTCTCCATCAATGTCAGCCTGTAGCAGCATATATTTCAAGTAGGTACTTTCTCTATTTTTTTCTCCAATAATTAATTCTCCTCTTTGAGAAGAAAAATCTGAGCCAATCTTGCGACTGTTTGCTCTTATGCTGTATTTTCTTCCCTTTTGCTGTGTGGCTTGCTGCTTTATTAGTTACTATACAACCATTTTTGTCGTACGGCTAGTTTTTTGTTTTTGTTTGCCTCTGCATTTGGGTTTCCATCAATGCCAATCTCTAGCAACATATTTTCCTTTCTTTTTATTTTTTCTCCAACTTTAATCATACTCGTTGAGAAAAAAATTCTTTGAGCCAATATGCTGCTCTTCGCTCATCTGCTGTACACACTGCATTTTGACTGTGTGGTTTGCTTATTTAATATATGGACTTTTTGTTGTATGGCTAGTTTTTTTGTTGTATTGTCTGTGTTTTTGTTGTATGATCTGCTTTTCGGTTGTACGACCTATGTTTTACTATACGGCCCTGCTATAGTATTGTACAAAGTAGTTTTTTTCCTGATAGTTACATAGAAAGTAAAAGGAAAAGGTTTTTCTTTGACAGATGGTTTCGTAGGATGAAGACTCTGTAGAAATTATCTAGGGAATAGCAAATCTTATCTAGCCTCAGGCACAAGGATTATGTGACCTGTGCCAACAAGCATAGGAATTCGTAGCAAAATTTTATGCATGATATGATGTCATTGTACTAGTTTGAAATCTTTGGTAACCTTTATTAATCAGCCTACTTTCAAGCTGAATACTAAGATCGGCATTCTGGACTTTGATGACATGCTGAATGAAGAGAGATGCTTGGATCTGAGGTTTGGAAGCCTATTTTAAGACGCAAGGGAATCTGACCAATCAATGGAAGATCATGATTAGAAGCATTCATATTGACGATAAAGCTCTCACATGGTGACAGTCCCATATTTGCCATCTTATTGTCATAGATCAGCTTGGAGGCTGGCATCTAGCAGTGGTATTAGTTCACAAAGAAGATTTGTCGAAACAGTAGTTGTATACAAGGCAGACAATTTCAAAGATAGTTTAGGTAGTATATTGACAAATTTAACAAGCTTTCTATAAAATTGAAGGTTTAAGACCAATGAGGAACTCAGTTTAATTTTTGATGATTATTTACTAATCTTAAGAAGGAAATAGATCTTAATATTGCTTGAGAAAAGTTCACATTGAAGATTGAGACAAAGCTAGAGGAGCAGTCTTTGAAGAAATGTTTTGCACCCTTTTCTAAATCTTTTGCTTCGACTTATGCAACTTCCCTAACTCTGATTCCTAAATACTTGGTTGGGAAGTGGGCTTGCCCTCACACAATATTCCCATCTTTAGCAAAGATTGGGAATAATTTCCTCCATTTAGCGTGGAAATGATGGACTCTAAAAATATGTTTTGTTTTGTTGAAAATGGAAACTATCAGAGATGCTTTCTTAATACTTAAGTGTCAAGCACCTAGTGCCTATCAAGAGGTGGGATACTCTTTTACACTGTACAGCAAGTGGCACGCCCAACCCTACTTAATGGTCATGATGGTCCCATTGTTTCATGGGACAAAACATAGCAATCATGGGGGGCCTCGCTGTTTCATGGGACAAAACATACCATATTCCTAGGGGGAATTGAACCCTGGTGGAGGGAATATCACTACTCTTGCTTGACTAACTCGTCAAGCCCACAGTGGTGTTTTTGTTAAAAATGCATCATATAGTACATTAAAAATCAATTTCCATGTACATTGAACAAAAACACCACACTGGTCAGACTAGGTCCCTTGCCTACATAAGCAACAAGAGCTAGCATATCTGTCTTGGCTCCATCTGAAAGGAAATATAACCTTTCCAAAAGAAGGCAATTCCAATGGAGATCTGAATAGTGGAATTTCATCAAAACGTAGAAAATTCTGCCAAGTTGAAGGGTGTATTGGTACTGTTGAAAGTTGCAAGACAACAATTCCATAAGAAGGAAATGCTGCTTAATCTGATCAGATCCCACATAGAACAATACATTCTTTTATTTTTGGCAGATTTTTAAATGCCGAGTTATTTTGGGCATGTTGCCGTCCTTATGCACACTTGCAGACGTGAGCTAAGTCCTGCTCACTTAGTGTGCCCTCAGAGACACAATGTCTAAGTTCCTGCCCACACTGTCACCTTGACGGGAACTTCTTCCTTCTAGGCTTACTCCTAGGGAAGCCAAGGGGGGTAGTCCCTAAGTTGCTAAATTAATTTTAAAGCTATGTGTTCTAGGAGTTAATTTCAATTGTTTAAAAGGTTAAGGGGAAACTAGCCTAATATGACAAGCAGCAATGCAAGTGCAAGTCTAAGTCTAGATGTGATGCAGCCCTTTCCCTAAGTCAACTAAAGACTAGTGCCTAAGGTTGGGCAAGGGGTCAACTATATTTCGGGGTGGTTCAATTACAAGAAGTGTTACAAGTAAATCAAACTAAACTACCCCAAAACCAAGATTAGAATTATACAAAAGAATAATTAAGTGTTAGAAAGCTTACAAGTTATCAATATACATCAACTGGATACAAGATATACAAAAGATACAAACAATTTACCCCCTAGGGCCAAGCATGCCCCAAGTGGCACTTACTCCACTTGGACTGCCTTCTCTGGCAACTAACCACTCAAGCACTTAAGGATCAAAGCAAGTGATGCCTCCCCAAGTGGGATACTCAATCACTTACTTTATCCACACCACAACAATAATTGATTAACAAGATA
>SNQJ01S0016703.1:23002-39258 GCA_010110895.2 Picea sitchensis
GAGGATAAAAAACCCTCGATGAAAGGAACTCCCCTGATGACACATCCAAGGTACCTGACCTAACTATGATCCATGTAGACATTATTACATTATAAACCCACGCAGGGGTGCAGACATTTCGTTTACAAAAATTTAAGTGCTGGAGTATTAGATACCCAGTAGAACCATTTCTGTCTTCAACATAGATAATACTTCATGATACATGAGTTGACCCCTGTGCTGAATAGGCGGTCAACAGGGCACTCATTTGAGAAATTTATTTTTGGTAAGTTATTTTACATTGGACTAGATTTAAAAAAATCGTAGATCTGCTTTAGTCTTCAAAACTCCCATATTGTTATAATTTTGTGTTAAAATATATGTTATAACTTATAATGTAATGCAAAGTTAGTGAATTTGATGGAGTTTCCTCTCCAAATTCCCCGCTTCCACTATGCCCTCGTATCAAGCCCCCATCTTATATTCAGTTCATTTGTCGTCTGATAATTTAGTCTTTTGTTCTCACGAAATTTAAAAGGGCTTGCTTTAACTTGCCAATCCTTACAAATGGTTCCCAAATATCAAGCTCCACCTTGAAGAGTTTTGGTTCTGGGGCCTCCAAGAAAGCATTTTTTTTCTTGAATTGGAAGGCTATGGATCTGGTTGATCTTCCCCAATTTAAACTGTGTGGTTGTGAGTATGCCACAAATCCACCCACATCTTAAAATGCTTCTTAGAAAGCTACTTACACAGTTAGGAGCAAATGGACTCTACTCTTGGTATAGGGAAGGTCCAAATATACCTGGTTGAAATATGCCATCTTTTTCTTGGACCCTCATACCTCCATATCGGCTCTTTAGAGTTTTCTTTCCAATCCTGCCGGATCCTTTTGAGAACATTTGAGATATTATGAAGTAACCTTATAGTGGCAGGTTAAATTCCAAAAGGTTATCCAAATGGTTCCCTATGAGTATCTGCCATGGGGTGCCCTTAAGGGTTTCCCTTACGATGTAATTAACTGCCAAAACCATAGCTTGAGTGTAAATATTGTTAACTTTTAAGCCCAAACCCCCTTTCTCTTAGGGCACTTTCCTTTTGCTCTCATAAGATAACTCCATCATCCTATATTCTTCTTGTAGTGTGACCTATCTTTCTGACATACTCTTAGAATTCTATACTATTTTGCCCATCTTGTCCATTTTGTTAACTCCATTTCATAGTGTTTGTGCATTGTGACCGTCACAGCTTTGAGCTAGGTTTTATTTCCCTTGGCAAACTTTAGATTTTGTTTCCCTGCATATCCCTGGATAGACATGATGACTTTTACTCGAGATATGTTAGAAACATCCATTGACTAAATTGATGGTAGATGAAATGTTTCTATTTATCACTGCCACTTTTTTGAACTCTCGGGGAAAAAGCAACCTGTTGTTGCCTTTCATCTGTCCTTGGCGCTCAACATGATAGCTCTTCCAAAGATTTAATATTGTGTTTTACTGTGATAGATCAATAAGAGCCAATGCTGCTGTTTTTCTTTTTGTTGTTTTAGTTAAACTAGATTAGTATGGTGCAAAATTAGCCTTTAATCTAAAAAATGAATTTTGAGAATACAGATTATGCTGTAGTGGAGAAGCCATCTTTGGAGACATGGATGCAAGGTGGTCCAGACTATATAGTTCTGAAGAGACTTGATATTGATGGAATTCGTATCATTGGAAGTGTGCTTGGACAAAGTATTGCTCTTGACCATTTTGTTCGACAGGTATGTTTTAATTTTGTCTGATATCTGTGTTGTGATGTAGGATCTCCATGTTTCAGTAGCTTGTTTTTTTATGGACCAGTTGTCCAAAATTAATGGAAAGATGTTTTCAGGTTGATGGTATGGTGGCAGAGTTTACAGATTTAAATAGAGGAATGGAAAAAACTGGCACATTTACCATGAAGCAGGAGAAACTCTTTCAACTTGTCGGAAAGGCAAATTCCAATCTTGCTGATGTTATTCTTAAACTTGGTCTTTTTGAAAGGTAAATGTGTTTGATTGGGATCTTGTAAATTCACCAACCTAGACGTTGTATGTAAGATATAGCAAAAACATTTGAAATAGGTTTGCCTTAGGATAGATGAAGAAACCAACATGCAATGACATACAATTTAACTCTTCTTTTCATATAATTTTCTTTGATGTAAACAGCATAGATATAGAGGGATCCATTTATAATTATGATCAAGATCAGAATTAAGTTTCACATAATAAAAGTTAATTGTTGCATGAAAGTCTCTGATACTTCCTAGCATGAAAAATATGTTTGGGAACTCCAGCAGTGAAATTATATCGACAAACTAGTTGGAATCTTAAAGAGCATATTGGATGAGTGTTCCATTTTCGCAAGTTATTTACACACTGGATTGATCAGTTCCAGAGTGTATTTTTTGGTTGTTTTCAGCAATGACCTCAAATTCCTTGATTATGTTCTTGTGCAATCAGCAGGAACATGCTGAGCAATTCCTGCTGTAACTCAGAGTTTGCTGTGTAGAATTTACTGGTGTCTTTAGCATCTGCAGAATCTTTTTCAACCAACCACAAACCATAGGGCTTATCATTGGGTTCATTTCTCTCCTTATCAATAATATTGCAAGCTACAATATTAGGGATCTTCAACATTCATAGCATCACCAGGCAAGCCATACACCACACACATCTGTGTCATAATGGAATCTACATCCCCACTTTAGCTGTCCATTATGACAAAGCTTCATTTTATTAGGTGGATAGGAGCTCCCATACAGTGACAAAAAATTGCAATTTATAAGCAACACATTGATCTGACACCTGTCTTACCATTTCTTGTATCGTCAGCATTAACATTATTATAGGTAGGTTCTTTCCACCCTGCTGTTAATGATCACCAACATGTAACTGGTCCCTAATGGTATGCCCGAGTCTTCTTGCTGCACTTCTAGCTTGTCTATCCATCAGTTCTAGCTGTACTGGGAGGAACAAGAGGATCTCAGGATGATTTGCTTGTGGCAACAATTCTCCCAAAGGAATCCCTTGATTGAACAGCTCCATGGTCTTATCATATGATGATGAATTTGACACTCTAGAGTGCATCAAAATTAGAGACCTCGCAGCATTAAGGCACTAGGTCACATACATTCTTAGACTGGGAAAGTGAAATTTCTTCCTTGGTTTGCAATATTTGGAGGCCAAGAAAATAATGCAAATAACCTATGTTTGTCATTTCAAATTTCTTCTTAAGACTGGATTTCACATGGTTTAAAAGTTTAGGGTCACTACCAGTGAGGATAAGGTCATCAACATAAATAACAAGTATTATGAGATGGTTTCCTACTTTCTTGGTATATACGAATGCGTTCAGAATGACATCTAGAAAAGTCGTTGTCAAGAAGAAAACTATTCGTTTTAGCATACCAAGTCCAAGGAGCTTGCTTAAGACCATAGAGAGATTTCTCAAGGCAACAAACAATGCTGAGTCATTTTGAACATAGCTAGGAGGTTGTTCCTTGTAGATCCCCATGCAAGAAAGCGAATTTAGCATCCATCTGATGGACCTCCCGTTTATGTGAAGTGGTAAGGGCTAGAACTAGGCAAATGGAATTCATTTTGGCTACGGGGGCAAATGTTTCATTATAATCAATTCCTTCAACTTGAGAAAATCCTTTGGCAACTAGTCGGGCCTTATGTCTTTCAACATTTCCATCTGATGCATACTTAGTTATGTACACCCATTTACATCTGACGAGTTTTCTTCCTTTCGAAAGAGGTACAAGATCCCAAGTATCATTCACCATTAAGGAATGATATTCTTCATTCATTGTTGTGTCCCAATTTGGATGGCCAAAAGCTTTTTCAAATGTTTTTGGATTGCAAGTCTTTGAAACTTGAGCCAAAAGAGAGGAGGTTTGTTGGAATTGTGAACGTGTACAATGTTGATATGTAGGATCACCAACAAGATGTTAATATTTTTGTTGTAACTACGGAAGATATTCTTGTATAGTTGTTTTGGTCAAACCTTTAAAAGGTTATTATAATTATATTGTACGAATCGGCTCGACATAAATTATTATATTATTGGTATTTTACTTATAATTGTAAAAAAGCCCCATTGTGGCGCTAGTCGGCCCTATTTTATGGGTTAGTTAGGTCAAGAGTCATGTCTCTTCAAGAGACACTGTTGTGTATAAATAGAGGATAGGTTCCTCTCATTTGGACACACACTCACACACTTCTCTTGTGCATCTTGGAGAGCATAAGAAGGTCTAGTGCACAAGTCTTGGAGACTGGTTCTTTTGGTGTTTTGGTCTTGGTCTTTCTTGGAGAGCTATAGCGCATCATTGTATTGGTTGAAGGAATCTATATTGAGGATTTTGGTTGCTGGGTTTTCTCCCCCACGAGGGTTTCGTAGGATAATCTTTGCGTTCTATTGTATCTGTGATTGTCTATCTTTTAGTGATCCTACTACAGTTGTTATTGGATTAAGTAATTGTAATTGTGTAACTAGAAAATTTAAAATTCCAACATGGTATAAGAGCAGGCCTGAATAGAAGCCAGTTGCAGATCTAGAAACGTAAAAGGGAGCCGTTTTCAGTCTAGAGACAGTTGTCGGACAAATGAAGACCATCGGGAGGTTTGCCCTAGCCCAACGCACTTTTCCAGTGGACCAATTTTCCAAATTGTAGCTGTTGGAGTTAGGGTTTCACCCAAACCCTAAGGTTGATGTTTTTCTAGTTTTTGAGGGAATTTTTACAAAGCAAGACCACCAAGCAGCTCGCCTTAGTAGAGCGCACCTATTGCTAAGTTCAGTCTTTCAATTTTGGTCATATTTTTGTGTGGTCCCAGGCAGGATGACTACCAGAACAAAAATTGATGAAAAGCTAGATGGAGTTGATAACTTCATGGCCTGGAGGTACAGAGTAACCCTCCTTCTTGAAGAACATGAACCTGGTAAGTTCATTATAGAAGTTCAAGAACCTTAAGGAGATGAAGATAAGGCAAAATATAAGAAGGACATGGTGAGGGGAAAAATGATTATTTTAGACTCCATTAAGGACCACCTTATCCATCATGTATCATCATTATCTTCTCCAAAGAAAATGATGGACACCTTAACTCGTCTGTTTGAAGGAAGCAACATAAACCGAAGAATGACTCTGAGATCTCAGTTGAAAAATGTGAAAATGCAGAACTTAGAAACCATTCACTCCTACTTCTCAAGAGTGAATCAAATCAAGGAGCAGATAGAAGCCATTGGTGACACAGTAGAAGGAGAAGAGATGGTGATGACTACCTTGAATGGCCTCCCATGGCCATGGGATGCATTCATCCAAGGAAGAAGCTTCCCAAGTTTAGTAGGCTTTGGGAAGATTGTAACTAGGAAGAAGCTAGGACAACTGCAAGAGAAGAAAAGATGGCAGATGAAGATCAAGCCCTAGCCACCCACACCAGGAAAGGAAAGAACAAGAAGGAGCATTCTTTACCTAAGAAGTTTAAGATGGGTCAAAGAGACAACTCAAAGATCAAATGTTATTGTTGTTAGGAATTGGGACACTTTGTTAGGGATTTCCCCCTCATTATGGAAATTAAGAATAAGAAAGGAAGTAAAAGGCATCAATCTCACACAACTGAAGATGATGAGCCTCCCAAGAAGGTTGCAAAGCAAGATGAATCAAGTGATAGGATTATATTCTTATCTCATCCCTCACAGGTACTGTTACTCATGGAAGTGACACTTGGTTGATAAACAATGGTGCTTCCAAGCACATGACAAGCTATGAAGACTCCTTATCTAACCTTATTCATTAAGATTCACCTCACAAGGTGAAATTGGGTGACGACTATCAGTATCCAATCAAAGGTGTTGGAGAAGCTTCCTACAAGTTAAACTCAAGCAAGCCAATGAAGATGAAGGAAGTTCTCTATGTTCCAGGTTTAAAGATGAATCTTCTCTCAATTTTAGAATTGGACAAGAAAGGATTTAGAGTAGCATTTATTGATGGTCAAGTTCTTATGTGGCCTAGAGGGAAGACCCTTGATGATGTAGTAGTGATTGGAGTTGAAGAAGGAGGTCTCTACAAATTAAAAGGACATTTAGACTCCGCAATGGTTCATATTGTGAATCCCAATGAACTATGGCATAGGAGATTTGCTCACCTACACTACAAAGCTCTTCCGGTTGTGAGTAAAATGGTGAGAGGTCTTGTAGAAATCCAAGTAGAACCAGATGGAGTGTGCAAAGGATGTGCACAAGGCAAGAACATGAAGCACTCCTTTTCCAATAGCGATAACAGAGCCAAAGGAGTTTTGGACATCGTGCATTCAGACGTGTGAGGATCGATGTTGGCAGCTTCACTAAGTGGGTATGTATATTATGTATCTTTCATTGATGATTACTCACACAAAACTTGGATTTATTTGTTAAAAGCAAAGAATGAAGTTTTTGGCAAATTCAAAGAGTTCAAGGCTCTGGTAGAAAAATTGATAAAGCAGAAGATAAAGACCTTGCGATCAAACAATGGAGGTGAATTCACCTTAGAAGAATTCAAGAAGTATTGCCAGGAAGTTGGGATTAAGAGGGAGCTTTCTACTCCCTATAACCCTTAGTAGAATGGAATAGTTGAAAGGAAGAATCAGACGATCATGGAAGCAGTAAAGGCCATGATCCATGATCAAGATCTTCCTATGCATCTGTGGGCAGAAGCAGCGAAGACGACAATGTATGTGCAGAATAAAAGTCCCCACAAGGTGCTTGAAAACAAGACACTCGAGGAGATGTTTTTAGGAGAGAAGCCAGAAGTCGGCCATTTCAAAATATTTGGTTGCCTTGTATTTGTTCATGTCCCTAAGGAAAAGAGGACAAAGTTGGACCCTTCTGGACAGAAGGGCATATTTGTTGGTTACAGTGACACATCGAAGGCTTACAGGATATACATTCCTGGTCAACGGAAAGTGGAAATCAACCAAGTTGAAACCTTCGATGAGAATGCAACTTTCAGTAAATTCAAACAGATCCGTGCAGAAGAGGCACATGAAGAAGAGAATGAAGTTCCTAAAGTTCCAGAGGAAGTCATTCTAGAGGATCATGACATAGTAGAACCTCATAAACCAACCGAGATACCTTCTCGCAAGAGAAGACCGGCTTGGGCACAAGAGCTTATCAGAGATGCAGAAAGAATTGGTGCCCCAGAGAATATTTCAGGGAAAGTAAGAAGCCGAAGCCGTATTCCAGCTACATGGCATGCTTGTGTGACATAATGGATGTAGAACCTTCCAATTATGAAGAGGCTGCAGAAAATCAAGTATGGAAGATGCAATGGCAGAGGAATACCAGTCCATTATGCAGAATGATGTCTGGGATGTGGTTCCCAGACCAAAGGAAAAATCTGTGGTAAGTTCGAAATGGATCTACAAGATGAAACACGCAGTTGATGGTAGTATTGAAAAATATAAGGCAAGATTTGTGGCCCGAGGTTTCTCTCAGAAGGAAGGGATTGACTATGAAGAGACTTTTGCTCCCGTAGCAAGATATACCTCGATCAGGACTATACTTTCATTGGTCGCTATGATGAAATGGAAGGTGCACCGAATGGATGTAAAGACAACCTTCTTGAATGGTGAAATAAAAGAGGAAGTTCATGTGGACCAACCACTTGGATTTGAGACACATGATAGGGAGACTCATGTGTGCAGTTTAAAGAAGGCTTTATATGGATTGAAGCAGGCTCCCAGAGCATGGTATGGTAGGATTGAATTTTTTTTGATGAGCTTGGGTTTTACCAAGAGTAGTGCAAATCCTAACCTTTACTTTAAGGTTGAGGATGGTGAACCAGTGCTTTTACTGCTGTATGTAGATGACCTGTTTCTAATAGGTGCGGAAAAGCTCATCACTGAATGTAAGAGAAAGTTGGCTGCAGAATTCGAGATGAAAGATTTAGGAATGATGCACTACTTCTTGGGACTAGAAGTTTTGCAGAGATCAGATGGGATTTTCCTAAATCAAGGAAAGTATGCTGTGGAAATCTTGAAGAGGTTCGAGATGTTGGATTGTAAGGCCATGGCTACCCCGATGGTATCAAATCTAAAGTTGCTGCAAGATACAACTTCAAAGATTGTGGATTCTACCTTATACATGCAGATAGTGGGTTCATTGATGTATTTGACGAACACAAGACCGGATATATGTTTTGCCGTGAATACCCCGAGTCAACATTTGGAGCAACCCAAATAGGTTCATTTGGTTGCATCAAAACATATGTTGAGGTACCTTAAGGGTACTCTAGATCATGGTCTCTGGTATAGATCTGACCATGAGTTTGGATTGTATGGATACTCAGATTCAGATTGGGCCGACAATATTCCTAATCGGAAGAGCACTTCAGGATACTGTTTCAGTCTTGGCTCTAATATTGTCTCGTGGAGCAGCAGGAAGCAGTGTTGTGTGGCACTCAGTACAGCTGAAGCTGAGAATGTGGCAGCATGTGTAGTGAGTAGAGAAGCAATGTGGCTTCAGAAGCTGTTGTCTGGGTTATTTGGTCTTGGATTGGAGGCGACTTGCATTTGGTTTGACATCCAGAGTTGCATGAAGTTGTCAGAGTACCAGGTGTTCCATGACATGTCGAAGCATATCGATATAAGATACTACTATGTCAGGGATATGGAACAAAGGGGAGCAATGAGGCTCCAGTTAGTGACTACCGAGGATCAGGTTGCGGATGTGTTCACCAAGCCACTGTCAAGGACGAAGTTCGAGTACTTTAGGGACAAGTTTGGTGTGGTCCCTCTTCAGAGGGAGTGGCAGGTGGAACTCATCCAGCATGAAAAAGGGCTGGCGCTGAGTCTAGTGGATCTCATCCAGCATGAAAAAGGGCTGGCACTGAGACAGGAGTGCACATGATCAGGTACTGATGTGTCACAGGGAGTGGATGTTCTGGGGACATGTTGTAGCTAGTGAGAGCTAACCACAGACCTTGGATGCATGGGGTGAAGTCATGTTGCACTATGGATATCCGAGGATGTATAGATTCACATGTTCAACAATCAATGGATGTGAGCTCATGTGGTATCAGATTTGGAGTCTCTGTCTGGAAAGAATACCTTCCTAGTTAAGAGGGAGTGTTAATATTTTTGGTGTAACTATAAAAGATATTCTTGTATAGTTGTTTTGGTCAAACCTTTAAAAGGTTATTATAATTATATTATACAAGTCGGCTCAATAGAAATTATTATATTATTGGTATTTTACTTATAATTGTAAAAAAGCCCCATTGTGGCTAGTCGACCCTGTTTTATGGGTTAGTTAGGTCAAGAGTCATGTCTCTTCCAGAGACACTGTTGTGTATAAATAGAGGATATGTTCCTCTCATTTGGACACACACTCACACACTTCTCTTGTGCATCTTGGAGAGCATAAGAAGGTCTAGCGCACAAGTCTTGGAGACTGGTTCTTTTGGTGTTTTGGTCTTGGTCTTTCTTGGAGAACTATAGTGCATCATTGCACTGGTTGAAGGAATCTATATTGAGGATTTTGGTTGCTGGGTTTTCTCCCCCATGAGGGTTTCCAAGGATAATCTTTGTGTTCTATTGTATCTGTGATTGTCTATCTTTCAGTGATCCTACTACAATTGCTATTGGATTAAGTAATTGTAATTGTGTAACTAGAAAATTTAAAATTCCAACACAAGATTATCAACTACTTCGCATGTTGTACGAACCCATCTAGGAAGTTGTGGTGGATTCAACTGGAGGAAGGGTGAGTAGGTTTAGGTGGGTTTTCATCTTCACTATCATCGTTTGAAGAAGAAACCATAATAGGATCACTAACAGAGAAGTTGGGAAGAGAAGATGGCATAGACGTCAAAGATGGTTTGTAGTTTGATTGATTTTTATCAACTTAACATCTCTCCTAATAATAACCTTAGACATCTTCAAAATATCCAATAAAAATGCACTTCTCACTTTTAGGTTGCAATGATTTCCTTTTCTCATCAGGAATCTGAGCCCATGCTTCATGACCAAACATATGGAAGTGGCTTACATCTATCTTAATTTTATTCCATACTTCTTTTGGTGCTATATTTTTTAAAGCCTTTGTGGGAGTCCAATTTACTATTTAATTGGCACAATTAATGGCTTCCACCCAAAACTGAAGACTTAATCCCTTAGATTTGATCACACAATTTGCCATTTCCTTTGATGTGTGATTCTCTCTCAACAACACCATCTTGTTGTGGTGTATACCGAACAGTAGGTTGCATTTAAATGCCCTGTGGGGGTTTTTTCTTTTCCTAGAGGAGTGTTGTATGTTTTAAGGTATTTGCATGTGCTAACATCAGTTACAAAAACACTTGCAAGGGCACCTTAAAAGAGCATCCAATCATCAGATTTGAAGGCAGATTTGAGAGGAGAAAATTCAGACCTGTTTGCTGTCCTAAAACAGCTGCAAGGAAAACTTTGAGAACTTAAACTTAGAGCCCAACAAGAGGTCAAAGACAGACCTGTTGGGCAGCCTCTTAGTTCCTTAGAATTTTTACATGGTATCAGAGCCTAAGGGCTAAGCTTTGGCTGATTTGTGGAGCATACAGTGAGCAGATTTTTGGATTATTTTGAACAGTTTTGGACAACCTCTTTTCACACCTGTGTGTACAAGAGTGAGGTTGTTCTCTTTTGTAGTGTTTAGGATCAGTTTGGGCTTCAGTGGGCAATCATGTCAATGACACAGATGAGGGCGGAGGATAGGCTAGCAGGAGCTAGCAACTGGTCCCCTTGGAAGACCAAGATTGTACTTGTCTTGGAGGATCTTGAACTATGGGATATAGTTCAGGCTCCAATGATTCTTCCTCTTGTCACTGCTCCCTTGGTGGTAGCAGAGTTCAAGACGAGGAACACCAAGGCAAAGAGGACTATCTGTGATGCGGTGAGAGACCATGTCATACCTCATTTGACTGGTAAGGAGTTTGCCTTT
The DNA here is from genome assembly GCA_010110895.2 of Picea sitchensis. Classification (NCBI taxonomy): domain Eukaryota; kingdom Viridiplantae; phylum Streptophyta; class Pinopsida; order Pinales; family Pinaceae; genus Picea; species Picea sitchensis. The sequence goes on from SNQJ01S0016703.1 coordinate 33,961, forward strand.
GAGATGTGGGACTCACTGTGCAAACTCTACCAGAGTCCTAATCAGAATCGGAAGATGGTTCTGCAAGGAAGCTCAGGAGCATTAAGATGCTCAAGTCAGAGTCGGTGACCTCATACCTCAAGAGATTTACACAGACTCAAGATGAGTTGGCGACAATTGGTGAGATTGTGGATCCCATGGTTTTGGTGAGGTCAATCTTAAATGGCTTCTCCAAACCTTGGGAGTCTTTTGTGCAAGGCATTGTGGCCAAGAATGCTATGCTTAGTTGGGAGAGACTCTGGGATGACTTCGTATAGGAGAAATTGAGATGCAACTCTGGATCTTCAGGCCAACAACATGTTGCAAAGGGTGAGGAGGATCTTGCTCTTTGGACAAAGGGCAAGAAGAAGGCTGGCAAGGGTGCTAGACAAGGTCCCAAGAGAGGGACCAAGTCGAAGAAAAGAGATATGAGCAAAGTGAAGTGCTTTGCTTGTAAGAGGATGGGACACTATGTTGGACAATGTCCCAACAAACAAAAGAAGAGGTCGGGTAGTACAACAGCTACAACGGATGAGGAGGAGTTTATGGCACAGTTTGAGAGGGAGTGTGCCTTCCTTATTTGTTGTACGATAGTTGAGACACCACCTAGTATCTGGTATATAGACAGTGGAGCTTCAAGCCATATGATAGGTGTGAGAGAGCACTTCACTGATCTCAGAGATCCTGAGGTCAAGATGGAGATTGCACTTGGAGATGACACCATTGTCAGTGTTGTTGGGCGTGGCACGATGACATTTTAGAGTGATACTATGCCACCCATATCGTTCAGGGATGTGTTGTTTGTCCCTAGGCTGAAGAAGAATCTCATCTTAGTTTCCACCCTCCAGGACAAGGGTCTCGAGGTGTCCTTCAAAGGGATAGAGGTCCTCAGACACCCTAAGGGGTCTAGTCTCACCTTTGGGAAGGTGATTGGAGTGAGGGATGGAAAACCGGATGGATTGATTTTTCAACCACTGCATGCCTTGGCAGCGAGTAGCGACGACAATAGTCAGTTATGTGGGTTATGGCATCGGAGGATGGCTCACCTACATCATGGGGCTCTTGGAGCACTAAGAGAGATTGTGACAGGAGTGCCACCGTTCAACATAGAGCATCAGGATGTGTGTAGAGGGTGTGCCCTTGGTAAGTTTACCGAGGATGTCTTTTCCTGCAATGACAACAGGTCAACTGGGATACTAGATTTGATACACACAGATGTGTGTGGGCCTATGTCTCGTGTGTCCTTGAGTGGTTGTGAGTATTATCTCACTTTCATAGATGACCACTCCAGGAAGACCTGGGTCTATTTCCTGAAGGCCAAGAGTGAGTTCTTCACGAGGTTCCAAGAGTTCAAAGCTCTTGTGGAGAACTAGACAGGAAAAAATATCAAGGTCTTACGGTCAAACAATGGAGGCGAGTATACCTCCATAGAGTTTGTAGACTTCTGTACTCATGCAGGGATTAGAAGGTAGATGATTGTACCTTACAGCCCCCAGCAAAATTGGGTTACAGAGAGGAAGAACAGGGCCATTACAGGTGCAGCGAGATCGATGTTGCATGATCAGGAACTGCCTTTATACTTATGGGTTGAGGCTAGTGTTGTTGCAATTTATTTGCAGAACAGGAGTCCCCCCAAAGTTTTGGGGAGGAAGGCTCTTGAGGAGGTCTTCACTAGGAGGAGGCCCAATGTTGAGCATATTCACATTTTTGGATGCTTGACATACTCTCATGTCCCCTCAGAGAAGAGGACAAAGCCAGATCCCACAGTGCAGAAGGGTATCTTAGTTGGATACTCAGAGGTCTCGAAGGCCTACCGGATTTACATTCCATCACAATGGAAATTGGTGGAGTAGAGATGTCAGATTTCAGGAGGGTAGAGCTTTCAAGAGGTCTCTTGAGTTGAGAGATAGAGTTGAGGAGGTCTCGTAGATTCAGAGTGATGCATCAGAGGGGACATAGCCTCAGGTGTCGAGTGCACCAGTTTCAGGGGTGACAGGATCACCTTATACGCCTTCAAGATCATAGTTGCAGAGTATTCAAGCAGAGGGTGCAGAGACTTCAGGATCTCAAAGTGTTGGGATTAGATCTGAGGTTGAGACTCTTGGGCACGGAGATATCACTTCTCCTATGGTTACTCCAGGGAAGAGGAAACCGAGATGGTTTCAGGAGACCCTGAAGGAAGCCAAGGAGAATGTTGGAGAGCCCAAGAGGTTGTTCAAAGAGAGCAGAGCACCAGAGAGGCTTGGGTTCTACTTGGCGATGGTGACAAGCATCGCAAATTCAGAGCCCATGATTTTTGCGCAGGTAGTTGATCAACATGTTTGGCGAAAGGCCATGCTGGAGGAGTATGACTCTATCATGCACAATGATGTATGGGAGGTGGTGCCAAGGCTAGTGGGGAAGTCAGTTGTGACTTCTAGATGGTTGTATAAGACCAAGTATGCTACAGATGGCAGCATAGAGAAACACAAGGCCCGATTTGTGGCGAGAGGATTCTCTCAGATAGAGGGAGTCGACTATGATGAGACGTTCACACCAATTGTGAGATACACTTCTATTTGGAGAATTATTGCCATAACAACAGAGATGGGTTAGGATACATCAGATGGATGTAAGGACCACTTTTCTGAATGGTTTTATTGAGGAGGAGGTGTACATAGAGCATTCGTAGGGGTTTGAGGTGTTGGAGAGAGATTCTCATGTATGCCCTCTGAGAAAGACACTGTATGGTCTGAAGCAAGCTCCCATATCTTGGTATTCATTGATAGACGCTTATTTGCTTCAGATGGGGTTTGAGAAGAGCGAGGCAGATTCTAACCTCTACTATATCATTCGAGGTGAGGATTCACTTATTCTCATACTGTATGTGGACGACTTGTTCATCACGGGAGCGAAGTATCTCATAGCTGAGTGCAAGCTGAGTCTTGCATCAGAGTTTGAGATGAAAAACATCAGATTGATGCACTATTTCTTGGGCATGGAGGTTTGGCAGGAGGAGGGTCATATCTTTCTGGGACAGGGGAAGTATGCAACAAACATATTGAGAAGATTTCATCTGGAGGACTGCAGGCCCATGTCTACACCTATGGTCACCAACTGGAAGAAGCTTAGTGCTTCAAATTCCGGGTTGGTGGATGCTACGGGATACAGGCAGTTGATTGGGTTGTTGATGTATCTAGTCAACACTAGACCAGATATTTGTTTTGCCGTGAACACTCTTAGCCAATACATGGTGGATCCTAGAAGTGTTCACTGGATTGGGGCAAAGCATGTTATGAGGTATATTGTAGGATCAGTGGATTTTGGTTTGGACTATATCAGAGGAGATGGAGTGAGTTTGGTTGGCTACACAGACTCAGACTGGGTAGGGTGTGCCATTGACAGTAAGAGCAACTCAAGGTGCTGTTTTGGGTTGGGGTCAGAAGTTGTTTCCTGGTTCAGCCGAAAATAGAAGTCGGTAGCTTTGAGTTCAATCGAGGCAAAGTACATGGCAGCTAGTCAGGCCAGTTGCGAGGCCATTTGGCTTCGTAAGTTGTTGGTTGGTTTATTTGGTTAGGAGTTGTCTCCGACAATCATTCACTGTGATAATCAGAGTTGTATCAAACACTCTGAGAATCCAGTGTTTCATGACAGGTCAAAGCACATTGAGATCATGTATCATTTCATCAGAGACTAGGTTTAGCATGGGGCAATTTAGCTTCAGTATATTTCGACTAATGAGTAGGTGGCAGACATTATCACGAAGGCCTTGACAAGGGGAAAGCATGTCTATTTCAGAGACAAAATGGGCTTGGTGAGAAACACTTTCCTCGATAAGAGGGAGTGTTGAGTTTTGGTGTACCTTGGGAAGTGGTCCCCTTGTGGTTGTGTGTCTCTAACCACAAGAGGGAATTGATTTGACCTTTGTACTCTTTACTTTATGTCTAATTTCACATTGACTTTATCCTAAGTCAAAAAGGTGAAATTTGTCACTTAAGGCAAAAGTGACTATTGATTCACTAAGTGGGCGAATTAAGGGACATAAGGAAAACTAAGGAAACTTAACCAAAGTGGGTTTTCTAAGTGAGATACTTGAGATGAGATCTCACCATTGATTAGAGTTGATCTTAGCCGTTCAACTCTAGGTTTGGCCTAAGGATGCTTAAAGAGGACGCAAGGGCAAAGGAGAGGCATTCATTGTTCACTTGATCACCTTGAGAGTTTGGTGAGGAGAAGAGAAGTGTGGATTGAGGGTTTGGAGCAGCTTACTTGGGCGCACATGTTCATGAAGGGTGCAAGTAAGCTTGGAGCTTCATTCTTGGTGTTGGAGAGTTCTTGCTTGGTGGAGGGCACACTCTTGGATTGAGGGCGCAAGCTTGCAGGCACTACTTGGAGGGCAACAAACTGAGATCTGATTGGTGCAGGTTTGAGGCAGCATACAAAGGGAGTTTTTTGTGCAAGGGTTTCTCAAATAGCCAAGGTAAGGTCAAGGGCACACTAGTCTCAAGGGAGAAGGGGGCACACTATTCTAGGGGCACATTTCTTAAGGAATCTATTACAAAGCTTGAGAGGAGCTTGTAAGGAGTTCAGGCTCCTTTGTATTTATCTTCCTTCTTGTATTCATTGTTTGAAGCACTCCATATATATACATCTATCTCAAATTGGTTTTCCCCAGGGGGGTTTTGTCCAGGGTCATGTTGACCAAAAACACTGTGTGTTCAATTTTCATGTTTGCTTAGTTTTATATCAGCTGTAAAGTAGTTAAGATCCTAGTGGAGTGTTGTATGTTTTAAGGTATTTGCATGCGCTAACATCAGTTACGAAAACACTTGCAAGGGCACCTTGAAAGAGCATCCAATCATCAGATTTGAAGGCAGATTTGAGAGGAGAAAATTCAGACCTGTTTGCTGTCCTAAAACAGCAGCAAGGATATCTTTGAGAACTTAAACTTGGAGCCCAACAAGAGGTCAAAGACAGACCTGTTGGGCAGCCTTCTAGTTCCTCAGAATTTTACAGGATTTACATGAGAAGTAGTTGGTATTGTAAGCAAAAGATCACTTGGACTAGCCATATTAAAATCTGTAGGTAAGATGGTTTCAAAAGCAGAAACTGATTGTTTGGATGTGTTATCGCACGGTTTGTAGGAAAGGTTCAAAGAGCTTGAGTCAAGGCGTGAAACCGGCGTAACAGGAGCTTCCCCACCCACTGTCACCTCGATGGGGGGCTCTTTCTATTTAGGAGGGCAAGTCCAAGGGAGACGTCCCTAAGGCAATCTGGTTCAAAGAAAGGCTAAAGGTAAAG
>SNQJ01S0016703.1:47319-75865 GCA_010110895.2 Picea sitchensis
TTGGAGAGGAAGAGGAGAGCAATGGAGATGGGAATGGAAGCAAAGGAAGAGGGCAGCAAGGGCGCCTCCTTTCATGGAGGGCTCTAGGAGGCTTTGGCTTCCATTTATTTGTGGTGTTCATGCTTGCTTGGAGGAGGGCGCACTATAGGAGGAGGGTGCACACCTAGCAGGGAGGTCTTCTACTTGTCAGATTACTGATTTGAGTGTCTTGTTGGAGAGTGTTAGAACAAATGTTGAAATATTCAAAATTTGTGTCCCTCGCCAATTTTTTTTGTCAGTTGTGCTAGCTTTTAATTCTTGTGTCGTTTGGCGTAAGTTTTTCCACTAAAGTAAACCTCTAAACCTTTCGCCATTTTTGCCAAGCTTCTCTACCGTCAAAATCTCAAATCCTTGCGTCGCAACTTGTCAAAATCCCAAAGCTTTAAACTCAAGTTTTTCAAGGTCTCCTATTTGTCTTAGTTCACAATTCCTTGATCTTTGAAATGGGTCTAAAAGTGCCAAGTTATAAAACCAAACTACAATTCTTTATATGTAAATTAGATTATTTTATATAATTTTAAATTAATATTTTATTATTGTTTAAAGTTTGGTAAAAAAGATAAAAAAGGTTTATTTAGCCAAACATATACACCAAGTCTTTTTTATGCAAAAATTATTGGGCCAATTACCCCACGGGCCCAATCTCCAATCAAAGCACCGAGCCAAGCACCTGTAATACAACACAAGTCAGTTGAGACCGAGCCCCTAAGCGCCACACATCAAGTCACATGGAGGAGGACCTCACAAGGGGCCCCAAAAGGGGTGCACTACGCATCGAGAAGACATTTAGATGTTGAACTATATAAAATCTTGTCAAGTTTTATTTCTTGCGCATATGGGATATATCATATGAGTAAAAATATCAAACACCAGAGATCTCTGCAACAGTGCAAACACCCATGGTTAAGTGTCGAGTGTCAAGGGATGCAAGACATATCAGTTAATATAGATTCGCCCGGTGGAAGCCACGTTTGAAGCCAAGATATCAACAATTTTCATGCTATTTTTCACTAAAAATGACATTGGTTGTAAATGGGTGATTCATGGGCATTCTGAGTGTAGATATGTCATTGGAGAGGATTGCTAGGTGCCAAGAAGTAATACAGCAGGTGAGCTCCATGCACCCAGATACACAGGTCAGCGCCAAGCGCCAGTTCACAGGCAAACGAAGAAAAATTGAAAATCTGTGACAAAGATATCCGCCCAGGTTCTGCCAACTTATCATCCGAGCATCCATATCAAATGCAAATCAACGCCAGTCAGGTACTTCGGGCCTTCCAACCTGTGCAAAATTTAAACACTCCCCAATAGGCCCGAAGTCAAGGTTCCTAGCACCAATTTACATTTTGCTCACCGTTCCAAGCGCCAGGTTCCTCTTCGGGAGATTTGACCACCGGGTGATTTCAAATTACCACTTCTCATTTTACCCGAAGCCCGAAGGCCCGAAGTCAGGGTTCCTCGTGCTCTTGAATCCTAGTTCCATAATCATTACTCTGTGTGGCAGGGTTCCTTTTCGTTTATGTTAATTACAAGTGTTTCAAGAAGGCTCCTTCTACTTCGCGGGAAATGTGGACATTTGAGAATCGCACTGTTTTGCTCTGTGGCCAAAAGACTGCTGCTATTTTTGATGTGCTGCTACCTTTACTTCTGGAAAGGTGTCCTTGCCAGCAAAGGAATTTTTACAATTTAGTTGTTTCCTTTCTGTTTCCAATGGTCCAAGTGTCCAAGTGGACATTTGCCATGAAGTCTACAGGTGTAAGGAGATGGATCGTAAGCAGCTAAAAGCCACATCAAATGCCAAGACTATTGACTGCCAAGTAAATGTCCAAGCTCTCGACAGTGCCATTCAAGGAGATAGCGCACACATGGAGAGAATTGCCAAATTAAAAAACGCCCAACAATGACAGCTTTTCGTTTTTCTTGTTATTTGTAAAGGGGAGATTGCATGCCTTCCCTGTCAGAAAGATTCTGCATGGCATTGCCTATTGTCATTCTCATCGAGTTCTTCGTCGTGTTTTAAAAACCACAAAATTTGCTTATTGACCGCAAAACCAATGCTCTGAAATTTGCTGACTTTGGACTTGCAAAGGCATTTGGAATTCCAGTGAGGACCTTTACTCATGAGGTGGTTACATTGTGGTACTGTGCACCAGAGATATTGCTTGGGTCTCGACATTATTCAACTCCTGTTGATGTTTGGTCTGTAGGGTGTATCTTTGCAGAAATGGTGAAGTTGGTTTGCAGCAGGCCCACTCCTGTGTAGAGAACTCAATGCGCCACAACTGTCCAGTTTGTTTTGAGTATCTTTTTGATTCTCTAAAGCCAATAGCTGTTTTGCGTTGTGGTCATACAATGCATGGGGACTGTTTATCAGAAATGCAAATGCACTCTCAGTATTCATGTCCAATGTACTCCAAGTCAGTCTGTGATATGTCCCTAATCTGGGAACAACTAGATCAAGAGATTACAACAACACCTATGCCTAATGACTATCAAGATAAGATGGTTTGGATCCTATGCAATGATTGTGACACCTTCTCTGAGGTCCAGTTTCATATTGTTGCAAAAAGTGTTTAAACTGCAAATCCTACAATACTCACCAAACAAGGGGACCTGGCCAATAGTGGTACAGTCCTAAGAACTATGGAGTATTTGTATTTATGATGTGGAGTTCCAATCCTCGACCATGGCTGTCATATGCCCAGTATTCTAGCAATGATTAGAACAGGATTCGGTTGTAGATTCCCTCCATTGATGGGTTATTAATTTGCTAGTGTATTGCTAGATCTTGGTTCTATGTTGCTATATATGCACATTGCACATTAGAGCCCAGGGTGCTTTTTCTACAGACCTGTAAGGTGTGATTTACCTTAAGATGGGGTCAATTCTTAATATTCTTTTTGAGCTGCAAAACAGTCCATTTATGTGATTTTACTTTCAAGACCAAAGTATGATGAACTCTTTAAGATATTTAGAGTGTTGGGGACACCAAATAAAGAAACATGGCCAGGAGTCACTTCTCTGCCAGACTTCAAGTCAGCCTTTCCAAAGTGGCCGGCCAAGGATTTGGCAACTGTGGTTCCAGGTCTTGAGCCAGAAGGAATTGATCTTATCTCTAAAATGTTGTGCTTGAAGCCCAGTTGGCGGATCACTGCTCGTGGTACTCTGGAGCATGAGTATTTCAAAGATCTATGTTTAGTACCCTGACATGTATATTAGCTGTGGGGATAAGAAGATTATTGGACTGTAGCTTGCATCTTCTCACCCGTGAATCTGCAATGATGAGTACAGATGGCAAAAGATTAGTCAAGAAGATCAAATCCAATATATTCAGGCAGTTCTACAGCAGTCAAAAGACAGTGTGGCAGCCAGAAGGCAAAATATCTCAGATTTCAAGCATCTCCAACTTAACAAGTTACAAATCTTCGGGCATTTGAAGAGACAAGTGGCAGCTTGAATCCAGATCCAATTTTTTTCGGAGATTCAATCGGTGATTGTAGCTAACTCCAAATTCAAGTGGAAAACACCTGGCAGCAGAGGATCGATGGAAGATTATGGTAGCCTTTGCCAAGCAATTTTCAATCATACGAGTTATTTCCTGTAGTAGTTATCTTTAGTTTTTAATTCATGATAAGTTTATTTCCTAAAAGCTAGGACAGTTAGGGAAATTTATTTGTTATTTAAGCAAAGCTTTGTAATAGTTAAAGAGGGGGGAACAACCCAAGAGCCTTTTGGCCTAGGATTGTAATGCAGTCTTTTCAATAATATTTAGCAGAACCAAAGAGATTCTAAACCTCGTGTGTTAAATCATGTATTTCCTGTGCTTTGATGTTCTATCAACCTTTTTCTCCTTGTCATTAATTCATTTAGGTTGTAGCAGTCACAATTCAGTACAACCTCTGCAGTGACTGAATTTAAAAAGCATTTATTTGATTGTGGCTTTTCCTCTGTTTTGCTGTGAGCAAAACAAGACCTATCCTCAGATATATTTGCTTAATTTTTTAAGATTAAACGCAACCTAAGTGACTTTTGTGTTATTTTTTCTACTGAAGGGAAGGCCAGATTTATCCTTGTTAGATACCTTGCTTTATTTGTTTCAGTTTTGTTTATCTCACTTCTTCTATCTATCCTCATGACTTTAAAAGGATTTAGTAGTTGAGGTCATGCCTCTTTATTTCTGATTTTTAATGGTTGAAAGGCTCTTTCAGACCTAGTTCTAGAAGCCTCCAATAACTGGTCAATCAACAATTATTATCTTCTTCAAAATGTACTAAGGCTTGGCTCTATTACAGCCTAGAGTCAACTCTTGCAACAACAGAGAGGTAGCACACAAGGGCAGATTTGTGTGCAAGGGTTTCTTCTACAAGGCTTTGAGCAGCAAGGGCGCAAGGCTAGAGTGGGATTGAGCAACAAAGGAGAAGGGTGCACCATGCTTGGGCGCATTCACCTTCTTGGACTTGTATAGCAGCTTGAAAGGGGCTGCCTTTGTATCCGGTTCATTTGTTTCATGTACTTATTGTATCTCATGCTTTAGACACCACTTATATATATACTTCCATTCTGAACTGGTTTTTCCCGGGGGTGTTTTATCCAGGGTCATGTTGACCAAAAATACCTGTGTTCATTTCATGCATGCTTAGAGTGTAGATCAACTTACTTGTGTTCTTAAGATCTAGAGGAAGTGTTACTTGTTTTGAGATTTATTGCATGTGCTAACTGTTAACGCTCTATAAATTCCCAGAGGTTGTCAGGGGTAGAAGAAATTTAATAGAGGCAACTTACCCAACCAATTCGAAACTGGGATCTAGCCCTGCCAATTTCAGAGAGGGATCTCTCTGTATGATTTAGATATGTTTGAGTTTTAGATATTAGGCTAGTTGAAATAATAAGAGTTTGTTGTTTTGTTTTAATAAAGATGGCTGAAATATGGTTTTACACATCTACTGGGCTATGGGATCTGTGTTAAGGATCAACTGGATGCACCTCTTTGATATCAAACTCAAATGTTGACCATTTATAATCATAAATTGTTTTGGGTTGAGGCACATGTGCCTGCAAGTATGCCATGTGCATCCTCCCTTTTTCTGTGTCAAAAGTAGAGAGCAACCTATGCTGGGCTGTAGATGTTTGCTTCCAGAATTGAGCATAGGTACTATTAGTCAACATCTCATTTTTCTTCTTGATTAAGTTATACTTCTCAAAAATATTGAGCCTTGCAGATTCCTGTGAGGATTTGATTGTCAATGTTGTATCAATCTGCTTCTTTGATGAGGAAGTGGACATCATTTGTTGGCTTCCTGAGGGAAGTGGCGAATGTTCTCCCTCCATTACTGTAGTGGATTGAGTCTCTTCTCCTCCAGACCTGTCAGGAGTATGACTAGTTTTGGGCCTCTTTCTGTAAACCTGGAAGTCTTCTGCTGAGACCTTTGTAACTGAGGGAGATACTTCTTTCCTGGGCCTCTTCTCTACTGGTACTTGTGGAGTTGTAGTTTGTGAAATGTTGGTAGGAGAATGATGTTGTTCAATGTCAATTAGAGTGTTTTCCTCCCATTCTGTCGGGTTCATGTATCTTTCTATCTCTGGTTTAGGCACGTGAGCATAAGGGGAAATTTTGTTCTTCAGTCTGGTTTCTGCAATGATGCCACAGGGATCGTAGTGCCATGGGAAACTTTGTTTGAACTTATCTCTTGTAACAACTTGTTTGCTTCTTCTCCTGTAGCTCTGTTGTTGCAAATGAAGGAACCTATCTGACCTTTGATCCTGAGTTGTTTCTTTTTAAAAGCCGCAAAATGAATATCATCTGAATTGATCATCTGCCTGATGTATTCCAGAGCGAATATTTTGACAGGCAAATATTTGGGAAGCTTGTAAGGTGGTAGTTCACAGCTGTAAACCTTGATTTCTGTGTGATCCTGGTACAGGTACCAGTCACCTGTTTTAGCAAGGTCTGACAAATGTAGGATCCTTTGAATTTCATTTATCCTGGGTGTTGATCGTCCACTGAGCATGCTTACCACTGGGTGGTAAAACAGATCAACGAACTGCTTGAAATTGAACTCAGATGAGTTCTTTCTTAGTAACGATGTCCAGGATGTGACAGGTTGTGGATCACCATCTTGGTCTAGCTTTTGCAAAGGGAAAGAGAACTTCTCTGCTTTGAAAAATAGGAACATGTGAGCCAATAACGAAGAATACCTGAACATGCCCTCTGTAGAAAACTTGAAGAGTTGCTCATGAATGTTGTCGGCCAGGAACTGGTCGAAATTGAACTGTGTAGTAGCCTTCTCTTGGTGGAAAAAATGAATAGAAAACCCATGATGGGTTCGTCTACCCACTCGTCTTAATAGTATCCTAGTAGACAACATAGGGAATAAATAATTTGATTGCCTTTCACTGAGAATATGGAGGAATGGTAGGGGGGATTCTTTTTGGGTAACTGGGCACTTTCAGGGAGGAAAAGCTCAAAGATTTGAGTTCTCTGTGGGAAAGATAACTTCTGGTACATCTCGGTCAGGATTTCGATGGAAAGAGGGGAGAGGGGGTCGACTTTGGGAATCTGCATCATCTGGTCTATCGTTTCTGGGGTAATGGGGAAAAGAGTTTCACCAGATGACGAAACAATGGCTCTCTGACTAGGGAGATAGTGTGCCTAGCATTTGAGAGCGAACTCAGGGAAGTGATATATTTGAGGGAAAAGGTATAGTGGGAGATTGGACTCCCAGAGTCCAATCTCGTTGCTCTGGTCCAGAAAGATATCTCTGAGCCAGAAATGCAATTCGAAGAAGTTGAATTCGCATTTCGGCTCTGCAATTAGGTAGTCTTTATCGACCAGAGTGGTCCGATCCTGGTCGATGCAATTCGAAGAAGTCAAATTCGCACTTCGGCTCTGCAATTAGGTAGTCTTTATTGACCAGAGGGGTCTGATCCATGTCGATAGGAGGTGGGAGGAACAGATTCTCTTCAATCTCTGAGGATTTGGATTTGGGCGCCATTGATCCAACTGATACTTGCAAAAAGGATTGTTAGTTGCGTTTACCAGGCGTTAATGGCGGATGTTGATTGAAGAGAATGGTGAAAAAGGTAGCTTTGGTTGCGTCTGGATTGTGAACAGTGCGACAATGGTGAAAAAACAGGATTAAAACGATAAACGAATGTCCGTTGTTAAGTGAATGACGAGTCGGCCGACTGATGGTCATGGTCGCCCGCATTGATTGGCCAACGGGTATCTCGGGGATGAGGTGGAGGGTAATAAATGGGTAACGGGTGTATAGAGGTGTTGTGGAGGGTAGTGAGTGGATGACAAGTGGATGGGATGTGACGGGCGACAGGTGAGTGGGGGATGATACGTCGACAAAGTAGTGGAAAATGACGTATAGGCGGGGATAGTGGAGTATGATGTCAGAGCGCAGAGGTGGTAAGGAAAGGTGGTTTGGTGGTTTACTCGGAGGGGGGGTAGGTGGTAAGTGGTAAAGGTCAAGGGGGGTCCGAGTTAGCCAGATTGCGCCACGGTATGAGGGGCCCGCTCGGGAATACCACCAACTCGAACCCCCCCCACTGTTAAAGGTAGAATGGTCGGGGGTTCCGATATCTTCTATCAGTCGTAGATCTTGGCGCGTGATGATGGACCGCTGAGATTTGCATGCACTTTAGCACAGAGCGCCAATTATGCTATATCACCAAAAACTTAGGATAACGCTCTTTTTGTGGGTTTTTTGCTGCTCCCATTCCTTTATTTTGTCACCAAAGGGTTAGAACACAACATTTTATCTTGAAATCAAAGAATTTAACCAACCTCCTGTCTTTTTATTGAAATGAAAACCTGCTAACCTATGTCCTACTCTAATCACCTAGCAACATTAACCCAGATTAGACAGTTGGGCTAAAGCATACTCTAACCTAGGACATTTGATCAAGCTTAAACTGTTTGATCAAATTTATTCACTAAACTATCTATCTTGGCTAAGATTAGGCTGTTTCACCAAGTTTATTCACTAACCTATCTGCATAAATTCAAAGGACTTGACCATAGTTAGACAGTATGAATCAAGCCATTCTTATTGCATGGGGTTTTATCATTTCTTTTCATACCCTCTTTTATTCTTTTCTTTTTCTTTTTCTTTCTTTTCTTTTTCTTTATTTATTTTTTCTTTCTTTTGTAAATCATTTGCATAATGAAATATTATTTACAGAAAAAAATACAACTAGAGGGAAAATTTCTAGTCACCAGTTGATCCTATGGAACATAGGGTTATAACACTAACCACTGGTTCGAAAACACTTGCAAGGGCACCTCAAAGAACACTTAACCTACAAAAACTATGGGCAGAAATTTACTAAACTGTTTGCTGTCCTAAAACAACAAAGGACAGTTTTGAAGATTGAAAGTTAGAGCCAATCTCAAGGTCAAAGACAAACCTTAGTTGGCAGCCTCATAGGACCTCAGTTTTCTTCACGGATCACTATATGTTTAAAGCATATCATGACCATTGGATTACATAACTACAAATGCATACTAAAGAAACACACTTTTACCTAAAAATACATTAGACCAAGTTGATCTTTTTTTGTTGTTGTTGTAAATAAGTAGTATAAGTTATATTAAGAGCCTGCTAAAGCTGATGAAAGGTACCAAAATACATCAATTTACGGGCTGCAGTTACCGAACTGCCCCAACAGAGGGGAAATTAGTCCGGCCAACCCATCCAGTTCAAATGTCTAAGAAAGTTATAAGTCCAGTAAAAACAGTGTTCAAACTGATTGCCATCTAAACTACGAGCCTTATAAAACTTGACAAACAACACTAGTGAGCTAAACACCTGGCAGATAACCTATCCACGTGGCTCGGAGGTCCTCTGTCCACGGTTCTTCTTCAATATACGTCGGCTGATCGTCCCATTGCCTTTCCTTTCCCTCGTCACGCGCAGTGTCCTCAGCTTGGCTGCTTCGCTCCTCATTCTCCCGCCTCACTTCTGCTGGTCGCTGCGTTCTATCCATGCCTGCACCCGTAGCAGTAGCAGGTGCCTCCACTGGAGCAGAATCGACCGGGTCCGAGGAGAGCTCCGTGTGCATAGAAGAAATGATGTGAAGAAAACTCGCCACGTTTTCTTCGGTGGCTTGAAGGCGATATTGAAGGTCCGCCACCTCCTGCCTGAGCTCAAAAACCAAGTCGTACAGAATGACCAGTCGGTCCCTGAAGTGCTCGCTATCCAGGTGGTCCGTGGGATGGAGGCGTGCTCGTTTAGGCTCACCATATGCAGGTGGTTCGCCGCTTAGGTTGCTCGAAGACCCAGGGATTGGCATTGGGGCTGAGAACTGCATCCGGGGGTCCTGAGGGCGCCTCAGAAGTGAGGCCGACACTCAAGGGATAATGGCCATGGAATTAAAAATCATACGCTGTGAAGGTGGCGAGGTGGCAACGGTGGACTGAGTCTGAAGACGGGAGGATGAACAGGTGGAAGGTGAATCTGAAGGCGAGACCGAGGGTCGACGGGGCTTCCAGGGTGAGCCCCTCCTTGGTCTTCCCCTTGGCCGCGTCCTCATGCGCTCAGGGGGACTGGCCGGGACGATATCAAACCAAAGGTGCAAGAGAGTCCAGAGGGGGCGAGCCAAGTCCAGTCCGTGTTGTGAAGGGAGGAGCCCTGCAGACCGCATACAGGGAACGATAACCAAAACGACGAGCCAAGCCATATGAAAATAATGCAAAGGTGAAATGGGTTGCGTTAATGCCCCATTACCGCGACGTAAATGCCAATTAAACTCCCGGGAGGGCGGCAACCTGCGGCACAAGCCCATCACATGGCTCCGTGTCGCATCACTATGCCTGCTCCCGTCCTTTTCCACGAGGATCCCACTAGCACCCCATCCAGGGATAGACCAAGTTGATCTTAACTAACTCTTAAGAGTTTAAATATCCTAACATTTATTTAGAACCTTAAAGGCTTTTGAACATGAACATTGCTCACCATCCACAGGATGTGGTTTTTCAGAAAACCTACGATACCATCTTCCCCAACTTCTACTAGGAGAAGACAAAACCAACTAGTGAACAACTAGTAGAAGAATGTGATACATGCCAATGGAATAAGGTTGAATGTGTTCCATATCTAGGCTTACTGTAACCTAATCCCGTTAGACATAAGATATGGGCTGAAATATCCATGGATTTGATCGCGGGGCTGCCATCATCTTAATGTAACGATGCAATCTTTTTCATCGTTGATGGCCTTACCAAGTATGCCCATTTAATCCCATGTCCACCAAGCATACAACATCTGAAATTGCTGTGCTTTTCTCCAAGCATATCTACAAGCTACATGGATTTCCTCATTGCATTATCTGTGATAGAGATTGTAAATTTGTCGGCCATTGTTTTACAATTAACTCTTTAAATTAGCTGTCACTACATTTAATATGAGTACAACATATCACTCCCAAACTAATGGTTAAGACATAGATTTTCAATAAGTTCCTAGCAGGCTACCTCCAAACGTATAGAGGGTGAAGTGGTTGCATATAGCTGAGAATCAGTAGCACTACCAAGTATACATCAACCAAGGGGTCACTATTGAAAGCAATTGATGGCTATGAACCTCTATAACCAGAAGATTTGATTATTCAAATGTTAAGGTTCCTGCTGCAGTTGACACTCTTCAAGAAATGGAGAATATATTTAGTATCCTCAAGGAGAACTTGGCCACAGAAACAAACAGGATGAAGCAACATGCAAACCAACACCATTCTAAACTTTGAGATAGGAGATAGGGCGTTTGTTCATCTCCAAATTACAAGAAGACAACTCTGAGGCTAAAAGGTAAGAACATGCTTCAACCCAAGTTTATGATCTGTATAGAGTGTGAACAAAAGTGGGGGATGTGGACTATGCCAAATTCTTCTGCAACATGCGGATCAACACCATTCTGAACTTTGAGATAGGAGATAGGGCTTTTGTGCATCTCCACATTACAAGAAGACAACTCTGAGGCCACAAGGTAAGAACATGCTTCAACCCAAGTTTTATGATCTGTATAGAGTGTGAACAAAAGTGGGGGATGTGGCCTGTTGCCGTCCTAATACACACTTGCTAGCGTGAGCTAAGTCCAACTCACTTAGTGTGTCCTCGGAGACACAATCTCTAGGTTCCAAGTCCACACTGTCACCTTGACTGGAACCTCTTCCTTCTAGGCTTACTCCTAGGGAAGCCAAGGGGGGTTGTCCCTAGTTACTAGATCTCAAGGGGTTGTCCCTAGTTACTAGATTTCAATTTTATCGTTAATGTTCTAGGAGTTAGTTTTAATTTGTTATAGCCCAAAGGGGAAAACTAGCCTTATGATGACAAACAATGCAAGTGCAGGCCTAATCTAAATGTAAGTCAGCCCTTTCCTAAGTCAACTAAAACTAGCCTAAGGTTAGCAATGTGGTCAACTAAGGTTTAAGGGTGGTTTATTACAAAAAGTTTTACAAGTAAATCAAAAACTACCCAAAACCCAAGGTTATAGTTACTTACAAATAATACAAAGTTTTACAATGATTAAACCATATACAAAAGATAAAACAATGTACAAAGATAAGAAGTGTAAGTGTTCAACAATTTGCCAAGCATGCCCCAATAGCACTTACTCCATTGACTGCCTTCACTGGCTACAATCACAAAAGACACTCAAGAATCAAAGAAAGTGATGCCTCCCTGAGTGGGGATACTCAACACTCTCTTGACTCACACCACAACAATCAATTAATAAGATGTTTCAATGAATACTCAAACAATCACTTAGACATAAGAAATATTAACCATCAAGATGCATATGAGAGAAATAAGACAATGAAAATATTATCACTCAATGATGTGTTCCTATACATTTACCCCAAACATACAAAGGTGATCTATGCAACTAGGGTACGTATGAGTTCTTAAAGATTGATTAAATTTTTATTTCCCTTTCCCCTAAACTAGATGTGTGCTTCAAGCTTCCTCCTCCCTTGGCCAAATGATTGCTCCTATATTCAAGATAGTAAGGCTAACTAGGCCTTACCCTAGCTTCCAAGATCCCGACAAGAGAGTACTTCCCGGAAAGGATCTCTCCCCAACGAAATCACTTCAGGATTCGATCCTCTTCCACCAATCTGCTTAGATGTTGGAGATGGTTGAATGAAGCCCCCTAAAAATGTTCCTAAGTGTTATTAAGACCACGCAGGTCTTTAGATGTGTTGGGTGAATTTTAGACAAGTTTTAGGCACTTAAAATGAGCATTTAAGGGTATGTCCGTGAGCAAAATTGCTTATAAAAATGTGTTAAACAAATAAGTGGAAAATAAAAAAACATTCACCACATGATATTATATGGAAATGATACCAAACATATACCAATTAGTTATGAACCATTCTACATAAAGATTGCAAGTTTAAGTGTGTGATATTAGGCAAGAACAACTTGCCGCAATAACAGAAAATTAAACTTGCATGAAAGAAAATTCAAGTTATGTGTATGAGAAGATAACCATAAAGCAAAATAACTTAAACTTAAAAGAATGCTTGAAAAGTAGATCTGAAACTAAAATGACTTTAGAATGTGAAGTTATGCCACAGTAAGTAAAAGATTATTAAGCACATTAGCATCACATCATCATTGTTAAACTTAGGATTAAGATCTACCATCAATCATGTATGTAAAAGTGTTAAATCATATGTAAGATGTAAGCATGAGAAAGAAAAAGATTTAACAAGTTATGTCTAAGATCTTTAAACCAAAGACTAAACCACATATGTTAGAAGTAAGCAAGCTAAATGATTAATGTAACTCAAGATCTATCATTTGAAGAACATATTAAATCATTCAACCATTAAGCATGAGATTATGAGCATTAAGGAGATAAACTTTGAAAAAGAAACTATGTGTGATTACTAACTAGATAAGTAACCATTAAGCATAAATCATCAAAAGAGTATTAGTTTCCTTTAAGCCAAGACGATTTTGGAGATGACTCCCCCAAAGTGCCGGAAAGTGAAATTAATACTACTAAGATAAGGACTCCATTGCAGAGCAGCATTTATCTTATGTTCTCTAGGAGACTAGACCGGCCTCGCCGACCGCCGTGCATAAACTATCTTAGTACTATTAATACTTAAAGCTATGATTTTATTTTAAAAGCAAAATGAATAAAACTGAAAGAAAAACACCACTTCAATGGCCAAGGTGGTGGCAAGCCTTCCAATATTAGCCAAAGAGGGTAGCTTAGATCACAATAACTTAATGAAAGAAATAGAGAACTAAACTAACAATCATATGGACAAAAGAACAAACCAATTTAAAGAATAAGCAAACTAATCTAAGCTAGACTAAGATTTAGGCCCAAAAAGTGAAGAAAATATGAGTAAAACTTAGAAATTTGAAGGAGAAAGAAGGAGAAATTGTTACCCAACCAAGCAGAAGTGGGTTTGGGAAGCCTCCTAGGTGTTTGGGGACAGCATGCACCTTCTCGTGATTCACTACTAACTCGTTAAAACAGCAAAACAAAAGCTTGGTCGGAAATGCCTAAAAACACCAAATATGTTGCAGAAATTTTCTGCTTTTACACGTAAATTTCCGCAAAGAAAGAAATCAAATATAAATTGATTTTTTGATCCATCTAAGGATTGAAGTTAAAAGCTAAAACATATATGGAAATGAATGCATAAATTAAAATGGAACAAGAAAGAGATTTGGGAGGGTAAGAAGGGCTCAAGGGTAGATCCTTCGATGCCATCCCAATGAATCCTTTGAGATGACCTCAGAAACTTAGAGAGATATATGAAGCATGAATAGATAGTTATCTTGAATAAACCTAGAACTAAATACTTGCAAATCCTGGGTTATTCAACATGAACATAAGACAACTGCATACTCAAAGCCATCTTACCCAAGCAAAATACTTCAACCCAAGATCTAATTCCAAGAACACAAAACCAAGCAAAACAATATCACCTCATGTATAGAGCAAAAAATAATACTCAAAGATGCTCCAATGATCCTCCTCCAAAAGCTTTTTCTCATTACGTCGAGAGTGTTGTAACTTAATTAGTTGCTACTAAACTCCCAAGAGCAATGAATGGATGGCAAAATGGCAAGAGCAAAAGAAGATGGAAGTGGAGAGAGATTTCAAAGATAATAACCTTAGCACAAAGATCGTGAGTTGGGAGCTAAGTCACCACTATCCAATTCACCGAATGAATTTTGAAGTTTGACAAAAATTCGACCATGAAAATTTAGGTAATAAAATTCAATATAAATTCGACATACTACAAAATTTGAAAACTAAAGAATATATAGACAAAATGAAATAAAATTATTCCTCCATTATCAAATAAACCATCTAACAACTTAAATATAAATCATGACATTATTTCATTCAAAACAAGGACATATTCTTTATATGTAAAGGTATTGATAACAATTACTAAATGCACCATAATTAACATCCTTTAGCCACCATGATCAGATGAGATATAGAGATTCCTTTTATACATTAAATTGTGCATAATAAAAATAGCTTGTCTTATAAATTAGTTGTCATTGCAATAGGGTATTATGTTCACAAGATATTTTTGGAAAAAACCCTATAGCCTAGACTGAGCACGGACGGAGGTATATATTAGTTGTGGCATTGCTAGAGTCCCGAATTAACCTTTAATTTGTGCAATCTAACCCTCGATTTGTTCCTAGACTGAGCACGGACGGAGGCAAGGGCATTAGCGTCGGGCGGAAGAAGAAAACCAGACCCGTGGAGGAAGATCACCCATCGCCAAAGTGTTCGAGATTCAGGAGAAACGAAAACCACGTGAAGCAACTAGCAAGGGTTTGTTTTTTCTAATCTGCCACATTTCGGGGTCGAGTTTCAACAAACCCGTGCGGTTATAGGTGAAGTTTTTTGGTTTGGAGTTCAATTTGAACATGAGATTCGTCGAATAGGGACCAAATTTGTTCGAGAAGCCTTCAAATTCGACAAATTTCGATTTTCAACCCAAAAATGCAATCAATGCTATGGACCTAGGTTGGGAAAAGAGGAGGGTTCCTTTTTTACTTGGAGAGGCAAACCTACTCTCTTGGATCAATGCCAAGTGTCCACAACCAAGCATAAGAGTAGATCTCAAGGCTAGGCACACCATCTAGGGTTTAGAAAAGTTAGATCTAGGTGTAGAAAAAAGTGGTGGTGTGCTGGGATCAAGCAAAGAGGTGGGAGGCCTTGGGATTGATGCCACTAGTGAGAGGTCCAAATAATTTAAAAAAAATCATTTGTGGAGTTTTCTCAAGAGGGGGGCGTAACTCCTCTTGGAGGGGCCGGGCCAAAAAAAAGTGTGAAAATGAAGAAATGAGGAAATTAATGAGAAAAAGGAGGGGAATCATCATAGGAGGTGAGATGTGGGGGTCAAAGGAGTCATAACTCATGAGAGAGGGGCCCCAAATAAGTCACAAACCCACCAAGGAAAAACGTCACTTGCCCTAGGGGCCATATTTTTTGAGTGTAGAAGGTGGGTAAGGGGCTAGAATAGGTTGGAAAAGGTTACGGGCTGGTAGGTTAGGAGGGTCTAACTTGCCACTTCCCACCTTAAACATTCACCCAATAACTCATTTTTACAAAATTACAAATTTGACTTAGCAATTAAAATTGCTATTTTGACTCTACCTGACCCGAAAGTGGACACAAAGGCATAGTAAACTTCTGCCTCGACTGAAATGAAACTTGGTCTATGGGTGTAGGGGGTGCTATTCCATTTCTTTTGAGCACAAATACCCCTATCAAAAAGCCCAGAGACCCAGCTTTTACAATATTAGTCTAAAATAATTAATTAATTAAATTATTGCACTAATCATTGTAAAAACCCATTCAGGACTCAATTTTAAATTCCGCTTTAAGCTTTCTTAAGCAATCGGCTCCGGCATGGTCATTTACAACATTTCTAAACAAAGGTTACCAAAAATGAGACCATTAGAGCACATTTCCCCACTTTGGAGGAAATAATTGCATATGTGGAGGGAAAACTCAAGGGAAGCTCACAAAAGCCCCAAAAGCCCTGGCCCCACAACCCGAGGATAAAAAACCCTGGTGAAAGGAACTCCCCAATGAAAACATCCCAAGGCACCGACCTAACTATGATCCATGCATTCTTATTACATTATCAACCTTACCTAGGGCGGAAATCCGCTTACAAAAATTTTGGCCGGGGCATCGATAACCGCGACCCACATCGCCTTTCAACAAATTTGCATCCGGTGATGCATCTTCATGGCACATGAGTTGACCATCAATGCTAAATGGGCGGTCAACATCCGCTCCATATGGGGATGTGTGGTTGATCTTCTCACTTTGAGACAAAGAGCATACGAGAATCCAAAACCTTACAAAAATAGTGCCCCCACAATGTGAACACCAAAGATTAACATTAGTACATATTCACACATTGATAAAAAAAATCAATGATATAAACAACATTTACATTATGAAATATCTAAAGTACAACATTAATATTTACAACATGAAACTATGATACCCAAAAAATTCTAGGTACATATTGACATAATAAATTGAAATAATACAACATTAAAATACAAGGAAGGGTTAGAGGATATTGCTTACAATCCAATTCATGCAATGGGTGAACTGATGTCACAGGTGTCTGAATAATATTTGTCCAGGATGACTCACAGAAGACTCTTTCCCAAGTTTTATCAACTTGAACTTTTGTGATGAAGAACCAACTAACAAACATCATCCTTCTTCCCTTCAACCAAACATTGAAATATGACAATCCATGTAAACTCTGAATAATTTGTCGCCATGATCAAGCCAAGGTGGGAGGCCAACCAATACTCATAATGATATGTCATTGATAAACTAAAATTGCCTCCCATTTCCACATAATTCTTGAATTAACTTATCTCCTCGTTGAAGTTGGAAAAGAACATACCACAGAAACATCATAATTGCCTTTTTCCATATTTTCAAAATCATCCTCAAAATATTGGTTCTTTTCGAGGAGGGTGGGGACCTCAATAATCTTGTGATATTCAACATTTTCCAACTCAAGTTCCTTTATCTCCTCAAAATAAATGACCGACTCATCCATGGATTCTTATCCCAATTTCCTCATGCTTCTTATCTTTTTATCACAAGTCTACATTCAATGGGGGTCCGATATTCAATATAAGCTTCATATTCTGTAAGGCAAGCCTCCAATTGATCTTTTATGGCCACAAATTTTTCATTCATGGCCTCAAGTTGTTTGGTATGGGCATAATGCATGTTTAGAATTATTTCTTCAAGCTCCTTAATGGGATCTGGTGGAGTGTCAACCTCTATGTCTGAATTAGTTTTTTTAATATTTAGAAGATTCTTCATCCTCCATTTTTCCATAAAGTCATCATCCCATTCATGTGGAAAACATGATAATTTCATCCAAAAACTTTTTCTTCTTGAAGAAAACTTGTCAATTTTATTTTCAGTGGGAGTCCTACATGACCAAGTTTATTTCAGAAAAACAAGAGAATCAAACAAAGCAAAACAAGAAGGAAAACAAAGTTAAATTTATTAAGTTTGGAACAAGGATTACTACCAGTGAGTGCTTCCTCCAAGAATTTCAAGTAGCCAACAAGGATTGCCCTTGCGATATTTGATAGATTTGTTCAATGGAGCTGCCACTTGGAAAAGAATCACAAAAAAGCTAACCAATGTAAAGCCCCAAAGAAATTCATATACCAAATCTCTTTTAATTAAAGTTCTAAAAATAAAAATAAGTTAAGTCGCTTTTGACCAAGGATAAATGACTTATCCTCGCACCATCAAAATGTTGTCATTCTAATACACACTTGCTAGCTGAGCTAAGTCCAACTCACTTAGTGTGTCCCTGAGACACAATGTCTAGTTCCAAGTCCACATCGGCCACTTTGATCAGAACCTCTTCCTTCTAGGCTTACTCCTAGGGAAGCCAAGGGGTTGTCCCTAGTTACTAGATTAATTTTATCGCTAATGTTCTAGGAGTTAGTTTTAATTTGTTATAGGCCAAAGGGAAAAAAACTAGCCTATGATGACAAGCAACAAATGCAAGTGCAGCTTCCACTCCAACAAGCAAGCCTTTTCCCCAAATCAACTAAGACTAGTGCCTTAAGGTTGGGCAATGGGTCAACTAAGGTTTAAGGGTGGTTTATTACAAAGTTTTACAAGTAAATCAAAACTACTCCAAAAACCCAAGGTTATATTACTTACAAATAATACAAAGTTTTACAATGATTAAACCATATAACAAAGATACAACAATGTACAAAGATACAAAGAAGTGTAAGTGTTCAACAATTTGCCAAGCATGCCCCAATAGCACTTAATTTATTGGACCCACCAATCGGGCTACAACAATAAAAGCACTCAAGAATCAAAGAAAGTGATGCCTCCCCAAGTGGGATACTCAACACTCTCTTGACTCACACCACAACAATCAATTAATAAGATGTTTCAATGAATACTCAAACAATCACTTAGACATAAGAAATATTAACCATCAAGTTGCATATGAGAGAAACAAGACAATGGAAATATTATCACCAATGATGTGTTCCTATCAATACATCTACCCCAAACATACAAAGGTGATATATGCAACTAGGTGTTTAATGAGTTCTTTAAAGATTGATTAAATTTTATTTCCTTTCCCCCTAAACTAGATGTGTGCTTCAAGCCTCCTCCTTACAAATGACTGCCCTATGCTCAAGATAGTAAGGCTAATGAGGCCTTACCGTAGCTTCCAAGGTCAGCCTGTCATTCACCACAATAAGAAGTATTCTGAGAGGGGATCTCCCCAACTAAATCACGAGGACGGATCCCCCCAAGGTGCCAACAAGTGAGATTAATACTACTAAGATATAACTCAGCATTACGAAAGTTGTGGCATTTAGTCTTATGTCCCTTAGGAGGACTAGATCGCTCCCGGCCGACCGCTTCAGCAAGTAAAACTATCTTAGTACTATTAATACATATGATTATTATATTGGATTTTAAAAGCAAATGAATAAAACTTGAAAGAGAACACCACTTCACAGCTGTGGTGGCAAGCCTCCAATATTGGCCAAAGAGGGTAGCTTAGGATCACAATAACTTTAATGAAATGAAAGAGAACTAAACTAACAATCATATGGACAAAAGAATAAACCAATTTAAAGAATAAGCAAACTAATCTAAGTTAGACTAAGATTTAGGGCCCAAAAGTGAAGAAAAATATGAGTAAAACTTAGAAATTTGAAGGAGAAAGAAGGAGAAATAGTTACCCAACCAAGAAAAGTTCTTGGGAAAGTCTTGTAGGTGGATTTGGGCAACGTTTCCCCCCTCCAACTGGTAAGAACCTGCAAAAAACAGCAAACAAAGCTTGTTGGAAATGCAAACATCAAATATACAGGTGAATTTTCTTCTGCTTTTTATTAATGTAAATTTCCAGCAAGAAATCTGAAATATAAATTGATTTTTGACCTATCTAAGGGTTAGTTAACAGCTGAAAAATATATGAAAATGAAATGCAGAACTTAAAATGGAACAAGAAAGAGATTTGGAGTGTAAGAAGGCCTCAAGGGTAGGCTCCCTTCGATGCTATCCCAATGAATCCTTTAAGATGACCCGCAAAACTTAGAGATATATGAAGCATGGAATAGATAGTTATCTTGAATAAACCTAGAACGAAATACTTGCAAATCCTAAGTTATTCAACATGAACATAAGACAACCGGAATACTCAAAGCTATCTTACCTAAGCAAAATACTTCAACCCAAGATCTAATTCCAAGAACACAAAACAATAAGCAAACAATATCACCTCATGTGTATAGAGCAAAAAGAATACTCAAAGATGTCTAATGATCCTCCAAAGCTTTTTCATTACCAAAATATGAGAGCTAGCCACTAGTTGCCACTAAACCCCAAGAGCAATGAATGGATGGAAAATGGCAAGAGCAAGAAGATGGAAAGTGAGAGAGATTTCAAGATAATAACCCTAGCACAAAAGATCGTGATTGGGAGGAGAGGGATCTATTTATACTTGAGAGGCAAACCTACCTCTTGGATCAATACCAAGTGTCCACAACCAAGCATAAGAGTAGATCTCATATTAGGGTACACCATCTAGGATTTGAAAAGTTGTGATCTAGGGTGTAGGAAAAAAGCAGGAGGTGTTGGGATCAAGCAAAGAGGTGTGGGAGGCCTTTGAATTGATGCCAAGGACAGAGAGGTCCAAATAATTTTTAAAAAATCATTTGTGGAGTTTCTGTAAGAGGGGGCGTAACCCTCTTGAGGGCCAAAAAAGTGTGAAATGAAGAATGGAGGGAAATTAATGAGAAAAGGAGGGGATCATCCTAGGAGGTGATGTGGGGTCAAAGGGAGTCATAACTCATGAGAGGGGCCCAAATAAGTCACAACAACCTCCACCAAGGAAAATCGTCACTTTTAGCCATATTTTTGGAGTGCGTAGAAGGTGGGTAAGGGGTTAGAATAGGCTGGTGCGGAAAAGGTTGGGATGGGTTTGGGTAGGTTAGGAGGGTCTAACTTGCCACTTGCCACCTTAAACATTCACCCAATAACTCATTTTTACAAAATTACAAAATTTGACTTAGCAATTAAAATTGCTATTTTGACTGACTTGGACTTCGGGTGGACAAAGGCATAGTAAACTTCGTCCGACTGAGCTGAAACTTGGTCTATGGGTGTAGGGGGTGCTATTCCATTTCTTTTGAGCACAAATACCCCTATCAAAAGCCCAAAGACCCCGTTTTTACAATATTAGCTCAAAAAATAATTAATTAATTAAATTATTAAAAATTTAATTAATTAAAAAAAACCTATCTAGACTCGACGAAATTCCGCGAAACTTTCTACACTGTCTGGCATGGTCATTTACAACATTTCTGAACAAAGGTTACCAAAAAATGAGACCATTAGAGTGCCTTTCACCACTTTGGAGGAAGTTATTGCATGTGTGGAGGGAAAAACTCAAGGGAAGTCGGTCAGGCCCTAAAGCCCGGTCGACAACCTGAGGATAAAAAAAACCCTCGGTGAAAGGAACTCCCCCAATGGAAACACCCAAGGCACCTGACCTAACTATGATCCATGCAGACTTATTACATTATCAACCCACGCAGGGGTGTGAAAATCTCGTTTACAAAAATTTTGCTGGGGTATCAGATACCCAAGTAGACCCAATACTGTCTTCAACAAATTTGCATCTGGTGATGCATCTTCATGGCACATGAGTTGACCACCGTTGCTAAATGGGCGGTCAACATGGCCTATTCATTGGACATCCGTAAGGAAGGTTCCATGATGTCTTTCTTTTCTCATGTCTCAAGAAGAAATTGGCCAGTGAGACCCAAACAGAGCTTTCTCTCACTGATGAAGAAGGGAAGTTGATATTATTACTTAAGGGATTCCTTGAGGCAAATGTGAAGAACCTCCACAACATATCAATTTACCAGTACAAATTAAATGGAATGGCCATCCAACAGAAGATTTATAAATAAGGGAACAACTATAAAACACGCCGCGAAGTGCAGATATTTAAAGAAATTTGGAGCGTATTTTGTGACTATGTTTCAAGAATTAAATGTGATAATACATTTTAATATTTCTTTTCTCGATATTTAGTCTTTTCAATGGTACGTGTCTATGCTTAAGTTTCGATCTTGAGATTGCTTCATTTTTTACAATTTTTTTATCTCTTTAACCTTCAATGGGACACTAATGATTGGTTTGACAGGCTTAATTTTTTATTTAACAGTGCTGTTCTGTGATCTATGATCAGTGTTGCTGTTTATTTTTAAAAAATTATCTATTGCAATTGGTTGTTAGAACAAATCATTGTTAGTGATTATTTTATACTTGGCGCAAATAGTTGTATAACCTGGGTGTGGAAAGAGGGCACGCTCTTTATTTTTGCACTATCTTATCGCACATCTATTCATTTATTCCTTGCTGTTTCCAGTGTCGTGATATTGTTATAAAGATTATCCAAGATAACTCTTATTTCATCGATGTTTATCTAACAGAAAATCTTGTGTAGGTGAAGCCATAATCATGTTTGTGATGATCTGAATTTTGTAATGACTTTTCTTTTTCCAGACAGGATTTCAAGATCCCATAGTGACTCTACTAGTTGTCTCTTATACATTGATTTGGTATTGTGTGATCATGTAATATATTAGAAAATCTGATATGCCCCAATTAGTTTTCCATTTTACGCAATCCTTGGTACAATTGCGTTTTATTCTATTTTCTTTTGAGGCTTCTTGATGAGTCAATGGCTGGAAAATTTTATTTTTTCATTTCAATGCTTTTATCTCAAACAGTATGAATTAAAATGTTGCTTTGATTTTGGTATCTTCTTGGTTGAATCTTTGTTATTTGATTTGATTAGAGGGATATATTGAATTTCTATATGATCTCTGGTTATCATGTTTTGTTGCATCTCTTCAATCTCCTTTGCTTCTTAATTGTTCCAGGTCAGATATTGCTTGGAAAAATGCAAACTATGCACAAATTTGGGAGTATCTTCGAGATGAGTATGAGCTAACCCAGCGGTTTGGGAGTTTGGACTTCAAACTCAAGTTTGTAGAGGTCTCAGTTGCTCCTGATCTATCCTTGAGAAAATGTGTTTCTCTCTTGCATTATGAATTTTAAGTTCAATCCAGAATTGATTTGATTGTGTCCTTGTTCTGCAGCATAATGTTCGTTATTTTCTGGAAATACTGCAAAACAGAAAGTCTGATTTCTTGGAGTGGCTTATCATAATATTGATAAGTGCAGAGATAGTTATTGCTATCTACAATATTGTTCGGGAGTCTGAAATATCTCCAATATAACTCATTCATGTGACACGTTGCTGGTACAAGGCTGGACAGATCAAATATATCTTTGCTTGAGGAAATGAAGCCCATTAAATTCACTGGATTGCATCAAGTCAACACTCAGGAATTATAAGCAATGTTGAGGCGGTACTTGCTAACTGTTAGCTTCACTGCTCAGAACACCATCCTCCTTTAGTGTTCAAGTTTTGGTACAATTTTTAATGTGTGACTGCGTTTCTTTGTCTATATGTACTCTATTTGTTTATGTAAAATACAACATGCAATTAAATTCCAGTGATGTTTTTTGTACGTGGATCAAGTTGTTTCACATTACCTCGGTAATAATATTGAGCCAATTCTAGTACATCATACTAAAACTACTTTGAATTATGTAATTGCCCCCCAATGAATCTCTCGAGGTGCTGTAAAATGACAACAAATTTTGATTAGTATCTGTGAGCACTTTGATAAGTACATCCTAATTTTGAGAGCAAACACTGTTTCAAAAGTTTGTTCAGATTAAGTATTGAAAGCTGTAAATGATGTTGTGATGCATCAAATGTTTTTCTTGTGCTATCTTTGGAGTTCTTGTCCATTCAACCTATCACTTCACAGTAATGCTCTCGCATGGCTTCATTCAGTGGGCATCCTCTAGGGCACCTTCCATGACCATACATGGAGCAGCGTCTCAACCCTTTGTGTCCTCTTCTAAGGGGGAGGGGATGTGATACCTCATATTGGTGCCCCTAGTATATAATATTGTCCACACGAATATTAATGTTTATTTTGTTGTCTCTGACAAAAACAACAAAAAAATATTGTTATAGTAAAAGCTTGTCACTTTCCTTGTTGTAGCAACAATTAGTAGGAAGGACTCTGCTTTCCCCATCTTTGGATAGAAACAACTAGCAGATGAAATTAGCTTTGATTTGGATACACATGGAGAGTTGAATATTGTGGTTAGGAATGTTTTCACTAAGTCATTATTACTCTATTTTGTTTTGGATGGACCCTGGTGGGTTTTGGATTAATTGAGATTTTTAGCATATTTGTTTGATTTGTGACCTGTGTGATCTACCTTCTGTGCATTTGATATATCCTTTGACAGATTCCAAGATTTTCCCTTGTCACATTATGACTCTTAGCTTGGGGGTGGCTCAACACGAGGAAGTTCATATCGCTAGGTTGTGAATCTTCTCTAGTCCAGTGGTTGGCTTCATTCTTGAAGATATAATTATTTGATCTATGATGGGACCATCTTTTGGTTCCCTTGCTTTTAAATCTATGATTTCAATGTCCATATGATGTTTTGAGTTTCTTAACAGGGTGGGTTAGCTTGAGTGGTTGAGTGCTGTGAGTTACAAGCAGGAGGTCATGGGGTCAAGTCCTTGGGTTGACTACCTTTGTAGATATTATTGGGCCTCACTCGATGTCCCCGATGGGTTAGATTGCCAAAAATGAAACCAGTCAATTTACCTTGGGTACCATCCCCTTAAAATGAGAGGAAGTCCTTGGAGGCTTTCCCGGGATGTGTATTTCATCGGAAAAATATTTGATGATTTGAGTTTCTTGGATATGCATTTAAAATCATGGGTTCCTAATTTTCTTTATTGTGGTTATGAATCCCACCTTTGAGTTTTTTCATTCTTAAAATTAAGAACCGTGGACAAAATAATTAATTGATCTGCACCTATATCCTTCTTCCAAGAAGCATGTCGAGTGGGTTTGTTATATTTTATTTATTTATTAAAGGTCTTTGAATTAAACTCTTAAGCAAATTTGCATTGATTAAACGTGTTATTGCATTATTCCTCTTGCAATAACATCCTAACAATGGTTTTTAATGTCATCACGATGATTTTATCGACATTCAAAGTTGTCACAAAATGTTGAAAACTTTAGTTAGCCCATTAATGGTCAATGGCATTAAATCTACCATTAAATCTTTGTCATACACCGTATCACCAAATGCAACAAGCTAGTCTCCAAATTTTGCACGAGTCATGTCATCCGTGACATTCTCACTATCACTTTTCATTGCATACAACTAACTCATAAATAAAATATTCTTGCTTTGTTGGACGTCTCATGCAAGCTCTTTTTGCAAACAACTAACTCATAAATAAAATATTCTTGCTTTGTTGGACGTCTAATGCAAGCTTTTTGATGTGGGCCAGATCTTGCTTACACTTGTCATGCTCTAGATCTTAGGAATGAGGTGATTTCCCACTGTCAAATATAGTATACACTAACCATCTTCATCTCATGCTTCATATTTCACTAACTCTATTTACAATAGTTAGTATAGTTTGCTTGCCCTCTACAAGCTTCAAGAGTTTTTACTTCATGAACATAATATCTATTCTAAATTTCTAGAGGGGGTAATTCTTTTTACCCAACTTCATGTCTAAAAGAATAGTGCTTGAAAAGATGTCACATCCCCTTCACACAAGAATCCTTGGGTTGTCACAACTACTAAGCATAATCACACTTATCTCTAAATCTCAATCAATTATTATTTTAGGATTGATCATGACTCTGAATCAACTACCAAATTCAAAATCAAAGCATCTAGGATTTCATACTTAGGAATATGTGCATTCCACTAGGCACATTGCACTTGATAAACACACCCAATCTAGATTAGCATTGATTCTAGTGTGAATTAAGACTCACATAACCAACAAAATACACTCTAAAAGAATTCAATGAGGTCTTTATTTCTATTACAGTAACTCAATGCCCTCTTATTCAGGTACTATGTTAATTACTACAATGTGTATTAATCTTTTCAAGGGACACTCAAATGTTTGCAATATTATTCTAAATAAACACAACTTCAACATTGACAAAAACTTGGAACATTTTAGAATATCATAACAAATGCCTAAACATTTAACAATCTAAAAAAACATCACACATCAAAAAAAGAATACTAGAATGGTTTTCAAAAAATCTAACTTTGCTATCTTAAACATCGAAAATGTATGAGAGTTACATATCAGTACAAATCACTTCCAATGGCTTCTGAAATCTCAAACTCTAATGGCCCATAGAAACATAGTATAGCTCAATCTCACACAAATTATGCAGTTTTCGTAGGTCACTAATACATTATCCCTCTAATTAATATAGATAGAACAATCGCTCACATGATCAACTCACTCATCAATCTCAATTAAGATAACTCCTTCAATATAAATAGATACATGATCAACTCACTCATCAATCTCAATTAAGATAACTCCTTCAATATAAATAGATACTAGATGAGTGATCAAAGTTCAATGTGTCAATGATCATCTTGATCATCCAAGTGGTCTCCATAAAATTAGGTTTGTGTTCATGGTCAGAGTTGGGGTGAACAAAATGATGATCCACATCGATTAGGCCGTTGATCAATTTTGAGCAAGTCACTCGTTCTCCAATGGTTGATTCCTTGCAAGTGTTTTTCTCATGTTCATCCTTGATTTTGGTGTCAATTTTTACACTTATACTATCACAGTTTTCCAAGGTATGTGTGTTAGTTTTATACTCTTGCACTTCACTTATTCTCACTTGCACCAATTACACTCAACGTGCATATACACTACCCTTTATTCATTTTGTACTAAATTTCATTCAATGTATCCATATTATCCATTACATTTTCTTTAAAAATAATATGTACATTATAAGGACATCGACATTCAAACAAGAATTGTTCTAACATCTCTACAAACTACAAACTATAGCATGTGCCAAGTGCATTACAATCTTGGGCATTATTGAACATGGATATCTCCACAATAAGGTGACATGTCATGATTGGCTTTGGTCAACAAAAAATAAAAATGTCGAGTTCCTCGCTTTCTCTCTAATAAAATAAGGGTTAACTATTTTTAGAAGTCAAGAATTCTCATCAAAAATAGATATAGACATTGGAAAGCTTTATAATTATAAATCCCTTGGGATGGAGGCTCTGTGTCTTGCCCTATTCATCCACATTCATATTCCAACCCCCTATCATGAACGCTGAGGCTTGTCGTTGGTCCCTTAGGGGGAAACTAGTATTGGGGGTATGCTAGTTTTTTTATTGTGACCAATTGTTTTAGATACTATAGGTTGAATTTAAGAGGATATTGAAGATATTTAACATTACATCGTTACATATTCAGGTGCATTGAGAGCTGCTCATCGAGGAACCATGTGGAGATATTTCCATTGAAATTGCACTCTGCATCAAGAATATAATAATAATAGTATTGATAGCCATAACACCATTAGCCTTCAAATTTTATATTGTCCTTCATAAAAAATATTATCTTTGATCTATCTATGTAAAAACCAATACAAGTCTCTTTTTCACTGAATAAATCGAATTTGAAATTTACACTTGTGAAACAAAATATAGGAAAAACCGACCAAAATAATACACAAAAGACATCCTATGAGAGTTTCACGAAATATAGAAAAAACCGGCCAAAATAATACACAAAGGACATCCTATGAGAGGTAGATGCTTTGGCAGACTGTTACAAAACTTGGACAATCCCGAACTAACACAGAAGTTTGCATACAAAAGGAACCAAATTGATTTATATATAGACTCAACCAATCTTTACTGAATAAATATAATTTGGAATTTACAAATTTAGAACAATCCGTCAAAGTTTTCACTAAAGGGAGTCCATTTTGTCAAGGCAATCAACATATTTTTCTAAATTTCAAAACAAATGTGGTCTAGCCTACTAAATTGACAATGACAAGCAACTTCTATAAAGAAAAGAGCGCAATGTCTCAACTTTCAACGACTTCTTTACAACTTTTGCTAAATGGCTTCCATTTCTTACAAGCCCTACCTGATTATGTCTTATGCGACCGTCGAAAGGTACAACATGAGGAGTCGATTCATGTATGTCGCTAAGTATTTAGAATAAACAACCATTACAAAATTTCCTTACAACTCACGAATTAGAATAGATTTCTGAACAAATTCGTGATCTCCCTGCAGTGAAGTAACACTACTCAGCGAATATAACTGCTCAATTTACGATTCTTTAAATTCCTGGTCGTTCTCATTTTTGTTTCTGCCAAAATTAAACTAAGTTCAGTGTGTTGTATCATTCAACCAGTGGCAAACAATAAGCATCCCTTAGGAAACTAATTAATGTGATAGAATTATATGCTCTAGAATACCTCGTCCTTCCATGGCTATTTCCATGTTTTCGTATAGGCCATTATCTTTTGTCAATGGGCAGTCCTCCACACACAACACGACAGTGAGCACAATAGGTCGACTCCATTCTGTATACACATCCTCTCATTGCTCAAGCTCCAAAACCTTGAATAGGAAATCAGGACAATCCAGTTCTGTACCTAAAGGTTGAAAAACAAATCATTGGATCCATTAAAACTTAGACTACTACGTATGAGGCATTTTACATGCACCGTACCAAACGACCAACATAGCTTGCAACACTTTTACGGCTCTGTCTTCCAGGAACGCTATGGAGGCCTTGCAGCTGACAGGCGGCCTCCCTGCCCTTGGATGTAGCCTTGGGAACTTGTAAGTGCATTGAATAAAACATTACCCATGTTTGTTATTGTTTGCTATTTTTTATTTCGTGTAGAGGGGAGAGTATCTCCTTTTTTGCCTCCATATATTTGGAACCCTCCGTCTTA
>SNQJ01S0016703.1:75915-110859 GCA_010110895.2 Picea sitchensis
GTCCCTTAGGGGGAAACTAGTATTGGGGGTATGCTAGTTTTTTTATTGTGACCAATTGTTTTAGATACTATAGGTTGAATTTAAGAGGATATTGAAGATATTTAACATTACATCGTTACATATTCAGATGCATTGAGAGCTGCTCATCGAGGAACCATGTGGAGATATTTCCATTGAAATTGCACTCTGCATCCAAGAATATAATAATAATAGTACTAATAGCCATAGCACCATTAACCTTCAAATTTTATATTGTCCTTCATTAAAAAATATTATCTTTGATCTGTGTATGTAAAAAACAATACAAGTCTCTTTTTCACTGAATAAATTGAATTTGAAATTTACACTCGTGAAACAAAATATAGGAAAAACCAACCAAAATAATACACAAAGTACATCCTATGAGAGTTTCGCGAAATATAAGAAAAACCGGCCAAAATAATACACAAAGGACATCCTATGAGAGGTAGATGCTTTGGTAGACTGTTACAAAACTTGGACAATCCTAAACTAACACTGAAGTTTGCATACAAAAGGAACCAAATTGATTTATATATAGACTCAACCAATCTTTACTGAATAAATATAATTTGGAATTTACAAATTTAGAACAATCCGTCAAAGTTTTCATTAAAGCGAGTCCATTTTGTCAAGGCAATCAACATATTTTTCTAAATTTCAAAACAAATGTGGTCTAGCCTGCTAAATTGACAGTGACAAGCAACTTCTAGGAAGAAAAGAGCACAATGTCTCAACTTTCAACGACTTCTTTACAACTTTTGCTAAATGGCTTCCATTTCTTACAAACCCTACCTCATTATGTCTTATGCGACTGTCGAAAGGTACAACATGAGGAGTCGAGTCATGTATGTCGCTAAGTATTAAGAATAAACAACCATTACAAAATTTCCTTACAACTCACGAATTAGAATAGATTTCTGAACAAATTCATGATCTCCCTGCAGTGAAGTAACACTACTCAGCTCAATTTACAATCCTTTAAATTCCTGGTCGTTCTCATTTTTGTTTCTGCCAAAATTAAACTGAGTTCAGTGTGTTGTATCATTCAACCAGTGGAAAACAATAAGCATCCCTTAGGAAACTAATTAATGTGATAGAATTATATGCTCTAAAATACCTCGTCCTTCCATGGCTATTTCCATGTTTTCGTATAGGCCATTATCTTTTGTCAATGGGTAGTCCTCCACACACAACACGACAGGGAGCACAACACGACAGTGAGCACAATAGGTCGACTCCATTCTGTATACACATCCTCTCATTGCTCAAGCTCCAAAACCATGAATAGGAAATCAGGACAATCCAGTTCTGTACCTAAAGGTTGAAAAACAAATCATTGGATCCATTAAAACTTAGACTACTATGTATGAGGTATTTTACATGCACCGTACCAAACGACCACCATAGCTTGCAACACTTTTACGGCTCTGTCTTCCTGGAACGCTGTGGAGGCCTTGCAGCGGACAGGCGGCCTCCTTGCCCTTGGATGTAGCCTTGGGAACTTGTAAGTGCATTGAATAAAACATTACCCATGTTTGTTATTGTTTGCTATTTTTTATTTCGTGTAGAGGGGAGAGTATCTCCTTTTTTGCCTCCATATATTTGGAACCCTCCGTCTTATGGTTTATATTCACATTAACCTCTGGTTCCAATTGGCCACAACTACTTTCGCGAGTGCCAATTTTATATAACATGTTCTGTTGAATGAGAGGAAGCTTCTGCCAATTAAAGATACACTGGTAGAGAGGAAGCTTCCGCCAATTAAAGTCACACCGACAAACATTTAATAACCTGGTAACCTGCCAAGCACAATAACAATAGGAAAGGAAGAAAATATTAGCAAGGAAACCAAAGTATTAGAGTTCTCTTCAAACAGTTTTTGGTTCAAGAGTTGCATGATACTGAAATATTTCCTTCAAGAGTTGCAATCTACTACTTGTTTAAGTATTTCCTTCACAAAGTTCCATCATGGAGTGATGTAGTTTATACATTTCTTTATCTGTGTGTATGTTCTCTGTGTTTATTTTAGAACTAAACAAATTCAATGTTTTAATTTTAACCCTTCGTATTCAAATTTAAAAAAAAAATTGTTTTATACAAAGCATGCTCTTTTATTTCAAACGCTTTGCAATTTTTTCTTCGCACCATTTATATGTTTTTTTTGACGTCATTTGTATGACCCTCATATATATATGAGCAATGTTTTATATTGAATTTGTTGAATTAATTGGATTCAAATTTTGTGATTACCTTTGTGACGTCTCAACTCTTTTAAGAAATCATCAATTCAATGCACGGAAAATTAATCCATTCATAGATAAAGTAGGAATAAATTCATTAAAGTTTTATTTGATTTTAATGTGAATATTAAGAATAGGTCACAAATGAGTCACACCTTGCCTTAATTTTAGAAATACCAGGGTTCTATTAAATAAATAGCAAAAACCCTAAAATATGATAGGAATTGTGATGCAAGAGCATCGCCTTCACAGTCATCAACGCACATGTGGAGGAGAGAAGAATGACATAGCAAAGCCAGAAATTCAAATCGAGCATTAACTCAGAATTTATTTGGGTTGTTGAGATATTTTGTTGAGCAATTTTTAAAATCATAACTTGTTTCTAAAGTCTTTAAGGACTGTAAGAAATCGCAGACATGGAGTGTTGACTTTGTTTGATAGTAATTAGCAGTTATCGTAATAGGACCGAGTAGGTAATAGTTTTAAGTCTGAATTGATAGATTTCAGGAACAAGACGAGAGAGCTCAGGGAGTCGGTCCTTAGAAAGTTTTCATTTTTCATTGTAAGAGTAGATCATGATGGATAGAGTAGAATAGAACAAAGTAGAACAGAATAGCAGGAACACCATGTAATTTTCGTTTTTCAGTAATGAATAGAACATACAGGAGATTGTCATATATCTGTGTTTATTTACTGTTTAAAGAAAATTGTGTTGTATTCTGTGTGATGTTCACATTTTCATTTTTATTTCCTGTTGAGAGTGGAGAGAATGACTTTATGATTCTATAACGAAACTAGATAAGTTTCAGTTGTTTTTCTACTGAACCGTGTATGCAAGGTGTGCATTCCCTAACGCAAGGTGTGCGTTAATTGGATCTCGGAACGATTTAGAGAGGGAGGTTCAGAGAAGAACAAGGAGACTTGATATTCCAGGTGCAAGGAGTGCACAGAACTTAGAGTCGACTAAGTTCGAAGAAACAACAAAGAAGAATGCTGGGAGGGCGTGAGGTATTTTCTTTTCAAGAAAATCCCTTCGAATCTAAGTTATTTGAAATCCTCGAACGCAAGGTGTGCGTAGGAGTTCAAATCTTTAAGGAGAAGAAGCTCAGGAGGGAGTGTGTTTTCGTTCACAGAGATCCAACTGAAGAAGGACTGAAGATTTAGTCCTTGACACTTAGAAGATTTCCTAAGTTTGGGAAGAAAAGTCGTAGAAGCTCAGGGGGGAGACCACAACAATCGTCAGATCTGAACGCAGAGAGTTGATAGCCGTCGGATCTAGAAGAACGGCAAGGAGTTGAACGGACGATGGAAATACTTCAAGAGGAAGTGTCGATCTTCTGATAGTCGTTAGATCTGTGGAAGCAGCGCGAACCTTAGCGCCTTGTGCCCAAAGGAGGATTTTGGCATTCGACGTCTGGTGGAACAAGGGTGAAGTTCCTTTGGACTCATGTGTTGCGAAATCCCGACGATCATCAGATTTCACGGAAGACACCCGTCAAGTAGGGAAGAGATCGAGAGTTGGGACACATGGTGAGTAGTTGGTGTTTGGGAGAATCACCAAAAGAATCAAGACCGTCCATCGTGGAGAGGACAGGTGGCGACAAGATCTGATCGACCGAGGAATTGAACACCGGGGAACTCACGAGGAGAAGAGCGGAGGATTCATGAAAAGGAAAACCGCGAAATCATCCAGACCATCTCTCAAGAAGAATAAGATGGAGGATCCTGACCGTTGGTCAAGGGGCAACGGAGACCGTTGATCCAGTGCGAAAGGATTTCAGAGTTTCGACGTTTGAGGAATTGAAGGTGCAAGACCTTTTGGTCTCGCAAGTTGCAAAACCCCGAAGTGCGAAACCCCGATGCGCTCAAGGTTTGACCCTAGGTCACGGGACCGGGTCATATGGTGATCCACTAAGGGAGGCATTAAAAGAACGTGGGGTCCTTTCAGAGTTCGAAACTTTGGGAGTCGAGAGGTAGGAGAGTATGTTCGCTGGTTTGCCGAACCGCGAACTTCGATAGCCATTATGGTGTAGACGCGTGGTCCCATGAGGTAGGAGTTGAGAACCTTAAGCCCCCAATTGGGATTCGGGGATTCAAGTTGCAAAAGAACGGGTTTGATTGTAGAAGTCCCGATCTACGAAAAACGCTTTTTGGTTTAGCACGAGGTCACGACGAATGGTCGCATGGACCGAGATTTAAGCAGAGGTAATCACCGTTAAGCTCTTTTTGGCATTTGGTGGTTGAAGAGACAAGGATTTCTCCCTCGATAAATCTCGAATCGTGAAATGCGAAACATGCCTTATGGGTAAGGTCGTGGTCATAAGGACGATCACATGAAGGGGGAGCTCGCGCTTGATGCTGGAGTCT
This sequence comes from Picea sitchensis, assembly GCA_010110895.2. Taxonomy (NCBI): domain Eukaryota; kingdom Viridiplantae; phylum Streptophyta; class Pinopsida; order Pinales; family Pinaceae; genus Picea; species Picea sitchensis. The sequence goes on from SNQJ01S0016703.1 coordinate 80,544, forward strand.
TCACACGTGAGTTCTAAACAAGAGGACCTGTGGATCTGATTTACAGGGTTCCAGTGAGGACCCGAAAGCGTTGTTCCAGCTCGGAGTTAGAGGACGATCCAGTGACCGGGAGGTCACTAACCCCACTGGGGTAGGGGGTTTGCATCAAATTGTTTGCAAAGGAAACACCGAAGTGAATAAATGTGGTTATGTTGTTCAAAGATCAGGGGATTTTGTTGCGAGTGGTCATATGATGGCAGGATGTGATGTTATAAGTCATGAAACACTCATATATCACTAAATCAATCTCAATTGGTGTTTCTAATCTCTCAAAGACTATTGGAATATAAAGAGATGAAGGGTTGTTATGTATCAAGGAATTTTCATTGGTCATTGGTACAATTCAATGCATATGATGTTGTGGTGCCAAGTGGAGGGATGCAAGAAACAATTAATCAAACATCTAACAATGAAATCCCTGACATGTGGCGATGGCGGGTCTAATGATCAAACCCTAACATATAGACAAATTTAACAAGACACATATCAACGAACATGCACGCCCAACATTTCTTATTTGTACCAAAACTTGTGATAAACGTACTGAAAGGTTAATCGGACCACGATTTTCTCGGCCAAACAAGAAAAGCTCGAGATTTTAATAAATTTTACCAATTGTAAAACCTAAAACAAAAAATATACCGAAATTTTTAAAGAAAACACAGACAACCAACAAAACCTATAAGATAAGCAAGCACTACAACAGAAAATCTAAGTGAAAGTTGTTAACAACTGAATTCATTGTTGACCTTGTCGCTCTGATCAGCCAAACACATTGATAAAACCGGTCTTTCACGCTCGTTGTCTTTGCTAGGGCATGTGTCCTTGTGTATATGAACATGGTTGGGTACTTGGCCAACGTCACATCTGTGTTGCAGAAGAAATATTACAGCCTAGCTGCCATGCAAAAGAGGAAGCACCTCATTAAAGGAAAACATACAACTATCTTGGGGTTGGTCATGTTGTACTTCATATTTCGCCAAGGCATTGGAATTTTTTGGTATACAGTCTTTGAGTTGGATCGTTGCCATGGCATGTGGATAGGGGTGGAGGCCGGTGTATGGGACATTCATTGTTATGTTGTGGAGGTTGTTGATGCAGAGCGAATTATAGTTTGTGTGCAAATGGTACTAGAATGAGAGCACAAATACTTCCCATTTTATAGTTTATAAGGTGGGTGACCATGGGCCTCATAATACATTATATCTAGTTGTATTATGTACAACACACAATAAATATTTATAGTTTATAAGGTGGGTGACCATGGGCCTCATAATACATTGTATCTAGTTGTATTATGTACAACACACAATAAATATTCAGAGCACAAGGTTAATGTATGTATGACATTGTATTCATTGTCTTTAAATTAATAAATAAACTTAGATGCAAGAGTATCTGTTGGATTCTACAATAATACTGCATACGTTTCAAAGTGGTTTAGGTCAATGTTTTCTTTTTGTTTTGTAATGCAAATCCAAGAACCAGGCATGGTCAATTCACATGGAGTGAGATTTGTTTTTTATGTATTGTTTATGCATTTGGAAAATAAATGGATTTTTTTCAAAACACTCACCAATGTGAACTTGTCTGACAATTCAATTCACAGAACATAAACAATAATTTCAAATCCGAATTAAGAGGTGATTGGGAGCCTTCATTCGCTGAGATTAACATTTTCTCCCATGTCCATTAACTCATGGTTAGGCGTACTATGGATAGAAGACTAAAAATGGTGTTGATTCGACCACATCACTACTGAGATGCATTAAACCCTGAGTCAATGTGCCAAGTTGGGTATCGTGTTGTTGTTTGAAATGAAATGAAATTCAACCAAAATCCGTTGAAATTACAAGAAATGAAATTTAACATCCCTGTAGACTAGGAACAAATGGCAATGTTTCATTCGTCATCGACAGACGACAAAAAAGGGAGAAAGACCGCCCCTTGAAATACACCTTCGGTGTAATTAAGATGGATGTGGGATGAACACTTCTATCCTACAATGACATATTAGAATGAAGCAAATGTTATCATGATGTACAAGGCAATTGTGATTTTTTTTTAGAGGATGGATATTTAAATTCAAAGACTAGAAAAATAGTAACCCACGAGTATTTGTTTGTTGTTGTGTGTGATACAAAAATCTTTCAAATTTCTTGTTCAATGCTCACAAGCTAGAGTCCCTATTTGAAAGGTGAAATCACCCTATAACTTTGACTAAAAATTATATACACATAAGTTTTAGTAAGATATTCCTCTTACTCCAAACTAATTTTTTTAACAACAAAAGTTGTAGTTGTAGATGTTGGGCTCTCTGATTTTTGGTGCATTCATCCATTCTTTTTTAACAAATGGGTAAGTCTTTCCTAAAAATAAATTCTCTTGGTACCAATCTATAACTTTCCTTGGAGCTACCAACAACTTATATAAATCTCATTGCAGTTGAACAAAAAAACATGGAAACACTATTTATTTTTGCATTTAATCATTTAAACACATGTTACGCAACTTACAATTCTAACAGAGAATTATACAAAATTCCACCATATATAAACAACATTCATAATAGCATATGAAACATAAGATAAAATCATGGAAAAACATTTTTCCCTTAACAAAGCAGGTGCATGTGGAAATGATTACATTGAAGTGTTTTTTGCCCCAATCATAGGTATCCAATGCAAAAACCAACCTCGAGATGCACTAGAAGGCGACGAGAAATTTTTTATCGACATGGAATTCTCTTAGACACAAGCCAAAATATTATGCTACATGATCTAATCCAAACAATAACACACTACTTAACAAGAATCCCAACACCAAATCTCCGAATAGAGATATTCAAGAATTCATTGGCTCTAGATGACCAAGAATTATGATAGATTTATATCAATGGAAACAACCTTCTTAGTCTCGTGTGCTTATTACAACCAACTTCGTTGTACAACAACAATAATCCTAATCTCTGAAGTGGCATAACAACCTTGACCTTCGAGTAGAAAAAAACAACAATGTGACATACCAAAGAAAAATCGTGGTGGGGCATATAATGGGAGAAGACCAAAAAGCATGAGGTAAATAATGACCCAAAAGTGAAGGGTTGGCTTTTGCATGAAGGCTTTCATGGAAAAAGTGAGGTGGAAACACTTTTCTCCAAGTTATAATTAGCTTGTAATATTCCAGAAAGGGGAGTTCTTAACTCAACAAGTGGCAAGGTCAACTAGTTACTTTTTTTCTCATCTCCCCCTTTACCTTCTCGTTTCCTCATAATCTCTCTGTTACTCCTAGCAAGTCAATTACCACATGCACTTTATTTATATTTCACCTATTTACATCATCGTCATTTTATTAATATTTGAACCTAGGAAAATGCAAAATGCATGAGTATAAATATAATAATTTAGTGGAGTTTCGGCCTTAGGGTTCCATTAGGGACCTTTATAAACATATGTTTGCATTTTACATCATGGATATCTATACAAATAGCCCAAGTGATTCAATGCCAAAGCCAAATTGCATGTCATGGAATATTACATATTCTAGTATGTACACTACATGAGTCAAAACAAGTTATTGCATTCCCCTCCTCTTTGGAATAGCATGAATATCTTGTTAGGTTTTCCTTATTTATAGAGCATTAGTGTTACTTTTGTTCTTTTACTTCATTACGATTAACATATATATATCATGTACTGATCAAAAGCAATATAAACAAGAGACAAAAAGAACACAAGAGATTTATCCTGGGAAAACCCAACAACCTTTCTTAGATAGATTTTGTTCACAAAGCAAGTCTAATAAGATAAACCCTAGCAAAAAGGCTATCTCAACCAAAAATACCACCACAGTTGCAACACCAACACCATAACAACGTAGTGCACCTCCTCAAGGAGTAGCGCACAAGAGAGAGATACCAAAAGACTAAACAAGAAGAAATTTATTCACTGCGGCAGTTGCGTCACCTTCTCCAAACTTGCGCCTTGCTTCTGTGTAGCTAAGAGTGTGAGTGAGTGAACAAATGAGCTAAGATGCCTCCTTATATATAGTCTCCATGTCCTTCTAGCTAGGTTGAATTCTCTTCTGGGAAGGTGTCTTTTCATTATACTTTATTCTTCTAGGCTGAATTCTCTTCTAGGGTATTTCATCATCTTTCCAATGGATCTCTTGCTTCTGGAATATTCTCTGCATCTAAGAAAGGTCATCTAGGAGGCAAAGATCTTCTCGCAACTACCAAAACATCAACACTCCCTCTTAGCTAGGGAGGCAAATTTCACGATGTCTTCATCTAGTAGTCCACTGACTACTCTGCAATTACTTGGTAGCACACAACTACCACAATGAAATACAACAGTCTCTATGATTATGCAACAATCAACTAGTGGCACACAACCACTACAATATGCCCTCAACCATTATCATAGTCTGCCACCTCCATGACTATGCAACAATCAACTAGTAGCATGCAACTACTACAATATGCCCTCAGCCATAGTCAGGATCCGTATGACTATGTAACAATCAAATAGTAGCACACAACTACTATAATTCCATCAACCATAGTCATACCTATGATTATGCAACAATCAGCTAGTAACACACAGTTACTACAATATGTCATCATCCATAATCATAGTTGATGTCTCTATAACTATGCAACAATCAACGAGTAGCACACATCTACTAAAATTCCATCAGCTATAGTTATAGTCTCATCTAGTAGCACGAAGCTACTCCCATAGTCCTCACAACTATGTGTGTGATGTTTCTTCTCTCATCAGGTCCGACAGTGCATTACCTCCTCAGTTGCAAGACTGATTCAGGGAACCCTTGGCCAGAGGGGTTTGTCAGCATGAGAAGAAAACAACACACCTCCCTCTCAACGAGAGTAGACATTCTGCATCATGCCAAGATTGTCTCTGGAGCACCTCGAGTCTTTTCCGCTACTAGTCAAATCAACGTGACTAATAGGAGAAAGACTGTGTATGGGCCATTCATCGCTAGCCAAATCAACATGGCTAATCCTGTGAGTGAATGTATCATTGTCCCCTGGTCAAATTAGCATGACCAATCTGGGAGAATGTCTGCCCGATGCTACTCATATGTGGATGTGTACTAGAGCTTCACAACTCCCTTCTGCATCATGTCTAGAATGAAGTCCTGCAAGAAACTGCTTTCATGACTTCCAATATTGGCTGCTATATTCTCCGTCTCTGCTGTACGAAGTGTCATTTATGTTTGCTTCATGCTCAACCATGAGATCACACTGATCCCAAACTGAAGTAGCATCTGGAAGTACTCTTCCGATCTACTGCACTCCTTTCCCAGTCAAAGTCTGTATAACCCTGCAACTTCACATCTCCATCTGAGACAAATCTTAATCCATACCAGGTAGGTATCTCAACAGATGTTTTACTGCCATCCAATGTACATGTCTAGGTTCAACCATGTACTGACTCAATACATTCACTGCAAAACATATGTTCGGCTTGGTGTTAACTAGGTACATCAATAATCCAATCAGTTGTATGTACATCGTGGGATCCATCAAATATGAAGATGAATCACTCAGGAGTTTCATATTTATCGTCATGGGCGTGGCCATGGACTTGTAGTCCATCATCTCGAATCTCTGTAGGGTCTCAACAATATATTTTCCTTGGCTAAGGAAAATCTCATCTAATCTTTGCCATCGGGAAGACATTCTCTAAAGATAATAATTAATAATACAATTATTATATATATTATATAATAAGTAAATGATAATAGCAAATAGTTATTGATTATTCAAGGGATGCATCCTGTCATGGATGGTCACCTTATGTTCCCTATATATATGGAACACTCATCATTGTAATAAAATATATCGATCATATCTCATATCAGGAAAACCAACATGGTATCAGAGCAGGACTGGACTAACTCCCTCATAGGAGGGCCCAAGATCCTGAAAGAAAGTTGCTTCTTGTTTTATTTGTGTGAATTCTTTCAGCTTGAATTCCCTTCTTCAACTTGGGTCTCCGACCTCGTCATAGTATGATAAGGTTTCATAATTTTATGCTTGAATTCTTTGAGCCTACCCTGCATCTACTTAAGCAATCAAGGTGAATTTATCTCTCATACGATTGGCGATATCATCGATCTTGCTTTCGATTTGATGAAGCTGAGAGAGAGGATTGGGTTCTAAACAACACGAAGATCATCGTCGACTTCTCAAAGTTCAGATAAAGTGCATGAAGGTCCTCTTAATCAATATTAGCGTTCAATTTGAGTATCAATGCAAGACTCCCAACACTTTCTGCATGATGAATATTCTTTCAATCCAGAGGTTGGAACCTTCAAGATGGCTGGAGATCGATATGAAAAATATTGACTGGAATGTTTATCTGAATACACTTTTCTGGAATCTGAGTTATTGGGACTCCATAAGCACATTGGCAGGAGAAGTCGAGAATCCAAAGAAAACACTTCCTAAATCCCTTTATTGTGTTGTGATGCTTGTGGTGGGTACTTACTTTATTCCACTGTTATCAACCACCAGTTCTATAGAGAGTCAATGGAATGCTGGCTATTTTGCAAACATCGCTAAAAATAAAAATAAAAAATAAAAAAAATTAGGTGGCGTCTAGTTGCAGTGGTGGATGGAAGCAGCTTCTGCTCTTTCAAACATGCGAATGGTTGAGGCAGAGATGAGCAAATATTTCAGTGTTTTTCAGTGCTCAATATGTTTCCTTCGCCACACCACAACAGGCAACGATGAAGCTAAATAGTTGGGTTATGGAAGCTCCCCGCACTCAGATAATTGGAGTGTATGGCAGTTCTGGTGTGGGAAAAACGACATTGCTTAGAAAAATGGTCGTATTGCTTCTGCAGGTAATTTAGACCTTGCCAACTGTTATAATGATATTGATATGCGGAGGATGAGGTTGTTCGCCTATCTCAAGAGGAAGAATTTTTTTTGGTTTTAGAGAACATGTTGAGAAAACTTGATCTCAAATAATTGGGAGTGTAATTTGGAAAATGACAAAGACAACAAACTTGTATTCTCAACAGAGAAAATAAATCTGATTGAAGAAATGAAGGCCGACGGGTGCATGAAAATACAACCCATGTCCACAAAGGACTCATGGGAGTTGTTCTCCAACGTATTTTTCAAAGATGTCCATGTTCCGGGGGAGATAGAGCATATTACCGAAGAAGTCGCCAGCAAGTGTGAAGGTATTCCCTTTTCCATAAAGTTGATAGCCTCTGCAATGATGGGCAAAAATGCTTTAAATGAGTGGCAGCTTTCTTTAAGGAAAATACAAAGAATGGATTTAAACAGTTGTGTACTATTGGACGACATTGCAGTAGTTGTGTGCTATTGGTTGATTGCAGCATAGTGATAAAGAATGTGGCGGATGATTTGAGCTATCGATGGCATGGTAGTAGCAGCATGCTACTAGTTAATTGTAGAGTAATCAATGGATTACTAGATGAAGGAACCAAGACATTGGTTTCACGAGGAAACCTCAATATGTCTTGGGGGACATTGTTTCCATGAGGGAACCTCGATGTTTCCATAGATATTGGAGTAGGTCAGAAGATACTTGCATGGACTTGTCTAACTCTGCAGGAGGCAGAAGGAAATGCATATCCTCATGGTACCTTTCGAGAGAGAAAGAGACCCCAGAGATATTCGTGCTATACTGCAGCTATGATCCACATCATCGATTCCAATCCTTCCTATTATGAGGAGGCATCTAGTCAGCCAGTATGAAGAGATGCCATGATGGAGGAGTATCAGTCCATCAAGAAGAATGATGTGTGGGATATTGTTCTGAGACCTGAAGGGAAGTCTGTAGTGACCTCCAAATGGATCTACAAGATCAAACACACAGTTTATGGGAGCATCGAGAGGCACGAAATGAGATTTTTTGCTAGAGGATTCTCTCAGGTGGAGGGAATAGATCATGAGGAGACATATCCTCCTCTTGCTCGATACACTTCTATCCGGATGATTATTTCCCCTGCAACATCCATGGGTTAGAGAGTACATCAGATGGATGTAAAGACAACCTTTCTCAATGGAGAGATTAAGGAAGAAGTATACATCGAGAAACCAGATGTTAGGGCTTTGAGGTAATTGGGAAGGAGTCTCATGTGTGTGGGATTGAAGAGGCCATGTATGGACTCAAGCATGCACCTCGAGCTTGGTATACCACAAGGATTGATGGACACGATGAGTTTTGGGCTTCAACAAAAGTGTTGTCAATTCGGTACTACAAGGCATTAGTGAGTTTAGATTTTGGTCCTCTACCGGTGATGATTTATTCCTCTGCCGTTACAAAGGCCTTATTATTGAATGCAAGTATGTGTTGGCCTCTGAGTTGAGAATGAAGGACATGGTATGATGCACTACTTCTTGGGACTAAGAGGTGTGGCGGAGAATTGATGAGATCTTCGAGTGAAATTACCTGATTGATATATTCAGAATTTTGGCTCTTGGAACTTGAAACGTGGCTACACCAATGATGGCGAATTTGAAGAAACCAAGTGTGTCTTCTTCGATTATGATGAAATTGATCCAACTATGTATAGGCAGTTGATTAGCGATATATTTAGTTAACACACCAAACCAAATAGTGCTATCTACGATGAGTGCACTTAGCGGTTTACTCGATCGATTGAGATAGACACTAGGTGTTCAAGCATGTTGAGATACTTGTGAGCCTGGGATTGACGTAGTGCGAGATATACTTCAGTGATATGATATGGAAATAATATATTGACTCGATTGGGCAGGCAACGTAGTGGACAGAAAGAACGCCTTTGGGTGTTGCTTCACTTTAGGATATTCCACGGTTTCCTGCTACACCAGGAAAACAAAGCTCTGTGGCATTAAACACCGCAGAGGCAGAGTACATTACATTAAGTGTGGCAATCCGTGAAGTAGTGTGGCTTCACAAGCTCCTTCTATATCTATCTGAACATGTGCTGGATTACACCATAGTTATTCATTATGAAGCAATCAAATTTGTGTGAAGATCTCACGATAACCTAGTGTTTCATGACAAATTGAACTACATTCTGAGATAAAGTACCAAAACATTGAACATGGTGCAAAGGAAGGAAGTATTGGTGTATTACCTTCCCTCTGAGATGAAGCCGAGGTTGATGTTCTTACCAAATTAGGAAGCCGAAGTTCAAATATTTTAAATTGACCGGACTTGGGGTGTGAGAGAGAATGCCTCCTAAATGAGGAGTATTGATGTTCGCAGTTTCACGAAGTTGTTCTCGAGATCGTACTACTGTGTGACTGAGTTGAGTTGATCTATGATGACACTTATCCGAAGGGATAAGTGTGGTTGGGCTTATAACATAGTGTCCCATGTGGAAGCACATGAGGACATGTCAAAGAGGGATTGACCCCTTGATGTCGCCACACTATGAGGTTGACCCTGAGTGTTTTCTAGGGTGTAGCCTCTAGAAGTCCATATGGAGTACCATGTGTGACAAACTTTCTCGAGATCATACTCCTCTGTGAATTGAAGGTTGATTTGGTCTGTGAGGACACTTGTAGAAAGAGGGATAAGTGGAGTACTTGACATCCAAGAAGGAATAAGTGCGAGTTGGATTATAACTTAGCGTCCATGAAACACATGAGGACATGTCAAAGGATTTGACCCTTGACAACATACACTATGGGAGTTGACCTAAAAAATTGAACAGAGGGTGTAGCCTCTAGAGTCCACATGGAGTGCCATGTGTGACAAACTCTCCGGATCATACTCCTCATTGAATTGAGTTGAGTTGATATTTGAAGACACTTATCAGAGAGGATAAGTGGAACATATGAGAAGGGATAAGTGTGGTTAGACTTATAACCCAACATCCCATGGAGAAACACCTTGATGACATGTCAAGGAGTTGACCTTGATGTCTCACACTATGGGAGAAGTTGACCCTAAGTGTTTCTAGAGGGTGTAGCCTCTAAAAGCCCACATGAAGTGCCATGTGTGACAAAATCTTTTGCTACTATGGTGGTTTGTACACTAGCTAGCGTGTCTGGAAATGGTTACTAACTTTTTCTATGGAAGAATACCTCCTAGCTAAGAGGGAGTGTTGATGTTTCAACATCCGGTGCTTTCTCCTAGATTGAGAACATGTAGACCAAAGGAGATAGGATACATTTATCACAAGGATTTACTTGTGATAAATGGGCCCAAGTATAGTCCTTCCTTGATCATGGCAAAGGAATAAATATGGACTCGAGGTGCTTGAGGTGCTTTCCATTAATGAGTTATCAAGTGACACATTCACTCCTCAGGTGTGTTCTGTGGTGAAAGATCTTGGTGTAGTCTTTGTCCTACAAGATGATAAGACTCAAGATGCTATATGATATTACCTCTGTGAACCCAAAGTGACCCTAATTTTAGAGAGAGTTAATTGGTTCATTTGGGAGAGAGATGACTCCCAAGACTGGCCGGACAAGTGTCATGAGTCTAGGGTGAGATTTGTATACTTCAAAGACAAGAGTGGCATGTTGCGAATGTCTCCCTAGGTTGAAGGAGTGTTGATTTTTTGGACAACATCGGAAGACATTCTCTAAAGATAATAATTAATAATACTAATTATTATTGATTATTATATATTATATAATAAGTAAATGATAACTTATTATTGATTATTATATATATTATATAATAAGTAAATGATAATAACAAATAGTTATTGATTATTCAAGGGACGCATCCTTTCATGGATGGTCACCTTATGTTCCCTATATATATGGAACACTCATCATTGTAATAAAATATATCGATCATATCTCATATCAGGAAAACCAACAATATTTTCCTTGGCTAAGGAAAATCTCATCTGATCTTTGCCACACCTCCAATCCCAAGAAGTAATGCATCAAACCTGGATCCTTCATTTCAAACTCTGAAGTGATCTCCCTCTAAAGTTTGACTTCCTCTGAGTCTATATAATCTTTGGAGTCATTTTCTCCCTTAGCATGTGCTGACCTTTTATGAAGTCTAATCTCCTATGAATTGTTCTAGGGAGGTTGCTCCTCTCTACTGAATCCCGAGGGTTGAATCCCTCTAAAATCTAGCTCCTTCTGAGTTGGTACTTGGTGGGGATACTCACCATTGTAGAGCCATCTACTCCTCATGATATGGCTTATCAATGCCATATATCCGTATCCCCCTTTTCATCTTGCAAAGTATCAAGGGACAATGTTGGTCTCTTCCAGGTTACTGTAACGATTATGGGTAGGCCCTTCTGGCTCTACTGACTCTTCCTAGTGAACTGAAGAGTGATCAACTGAATCGATCTCCATATGAGATACTCTATATTTGCAAAGGTACCCTTCTTGCAAGAAGGTTCTAACTTTGTTCTCTTCTCCTTTATTACATGGATGTGTACAACTCTTATGTTTGGATAGTCTACTCAATGTCTCAACTAGGGACCATCTAAATTGTTTCCTCTTGCAATCAACATTATAGCTCCCTCTCAAAGCTATTAAATGTGACATTTCCAGAACAAGAAACGGGAACAACAACATCTCCATGGTAGCCTCCATATAATTTACAAGATAACTTGCTTGGAACAAGGTCAACAACCAAGAACATCTCCTAAACGAGATCAATTTATCTTGTAAACAAGTGCATTATTAATATGATCATTCACCTAATGGTAGTCGTACCAACAATAATCAAGTGTTTACGAAACTAGTAATAGTGATAACAATAATACAATTTTAAAAATTGTTATTCTAGTCACAACACTTACTTAAACTGCAACAATATAAAAAAATATCAAACCTTATATGCAAACTCGGAGTTTAGTTGTTGTTGTCCCACTTGGGTTGTCTTCTATAGTTTCCCTAGTCTTGTGCTTGGAAGCACTACTGGATAAAGGACATACTCTTGATCCTTCTCTTCAGCATTTGCTACATGTGCATGGTGCTTCTTCTTTCCCTTTTCATTTTTAAGAGGACATTGTGTGGCATAATGTCCCATCTCCTTGCAGTTGTAGCATCTAATATTTGATGCATCCTTCCTATGGCATGGTTTCTTGGGATTCTTCAAGATACCTTCTTCCCTTTCTTTCTCTTCTTCACTTGGGAAGCAAGTGCTTGATTTTCATCATCATTAGTCTTATGTGATTTGGATATCAACCTAGATTCCTCTTGGGTGCAGTCTGCCCATAGCTTGTTGAACTTGGGCAATTTGCTTCTGGCGCAAATCCCTTGAAAAGATGGATCCCAAGAGGAGGGAAATCCATTGAGTGTAGTAGTCACAAGTTCAAGGTCTTCTATTGGATCTCCAATGGTTGTTAACTAGTCTTTGATTTGCAAGATCCTCATGGAATAGTTGGCTATTGTTTCTGACTTGTTCATTGTCACGTTTCTAAGTTGATTCCTTAGAATAAGATTTCGATCGGTATTCTTACTTTCATAAAGTCTAGTTAGGGCATCAAACATTTCCTTCGGTGTCTTCATTTATGATACATTAGGTATCAGATGATCCTTTATTGAGTCTGTCAAGATCCTCTTGGCCTTGACCTCATTCTTCCTGAACTTTGCTTTGGCATATTCTTCTTTTGGTTCTGGAAGCATCTGCTTGATGTGATCCAATAACTCATTCTCTTCTAGAATGAGGAGAACTATGTGCTTCCAGGATATCAAGTTATCTGCTCCATCCAATCTGTCTTCAACTCTCATGTTGGTTGTCATTTTTCGCTAGTAGAAACCCTAGCCCTGAAAAACCTCAAATTTTCAAACTTCACCAAACTGCACATTTATGATTTCAGGGGGTGCGCTAGGGGTAGGGCGCACTGCTCTGTGAAATAATTATCCCCAACGTCCTTGGGATAGTTCTCAACAAGCTTGACAAATTGTTGCAACTGTAAGTTGTCGTTGTAGTGTTCTTCCTTCTAGTGGTCAAATTGTTCTGAAGGTAACCAACTCTGATACCATGTTAGATTTTCCTTATTTACAGGGAATTAATGTTACTTGTGTTTTTTTACTTCATTACCATTAACATATATATATATATATATATATCATGTACTGAGCAGTAACATCATGAACAAGAGACAAAAAAACACGAGAGATTTATCCTGGGAAAACCCCAAATGGGGGAAAAACCCAACAACCTTTCTTAGATAGATTTTGTTCACAAAGCAAGTCCAATCAGATAAACCCTAGCACAAAGGATAGCTCAACCAAAAATACCACCACAGTTGCAGCACCAACACCATACCAAGGTAGCGCACCTCCTCAAGGAGTAGTGCACAAGAGAGAGATACCAAAAGACTGAACAAGAAGAAACTAAGTCATTGCAGTAGCTGCGTGACCTTCTCCAAACTTGTGCATTTCTTCTGTGTAGCTAAGAGAGTGTGAGTGAGGGAACACATGAGCTAAGGTGCCTCCTTATTTATAGTCTTCATGTCCTTCTAGATGGGTCGACTTCTCTTCTGGGAAGGTGTCTTTTCATTATACTTTATTCTTCTAGGCCGACTTCTCTTCTAGGGTATTTCAACATCTGCCCAATGGATCTCATGCTTCTGGAATCTTCTATCCATCTAAGAAAGGTCATCTAGGAGGGAAATATCCTCCCGCAGCTACCAAAATATCAACATCTCTATGAGGTCTCTGTGCTTCCATGATGTAACAATATGGAGCACTAATTTACTCTTAAACTTGTACAATTATATCACATGCAATATGCATATTTATTTTGGTGCTTCACCTTTTTTGCCTCAACCATCTCAAGGATTTTGTAGCATGCACCATTTATGGTCTACCTTGATGGTCCTAACAATCAACAAGGCCACCACTATACAAAATAAGCCTCTTTTGTGAACTTTGATTGATTCAAGAATGGCTTCATCCCATTTGGTTCATTGCAATTATAACAAAATAAATCAACATGGAAACTAGTGCGTGTTTTTAGGTATATTCATCTTTGCATGTGTTAATGTGATCTTTGTAGTAAATTACTCTTGTTGATTACAACCAACACAACTTCTATTTGCTAATCTATCATACTCAATGAGGTCAAATTTTATCCAAGTGTCACATGGATTTCCCCTTATCATTATCTATTCAGGATTCAAGATCACATTCATAAAAGAAATATATGATAATATTAAAATTCAAGATTTACCAAAAGAATATATTATTATTAACAACACATGTAATTAGGTCAAGATTCAAACATGCTCGAAGAGAATCAACATGTGTACTTATTTCAAGATTCAAACACACCAAGAGAATCAACACATGTACTTATTTCAAGATTCAAATACACCAAGAGAATTGACCATTCAGGGGCCTGTTGATTTCTTTTGTTTTTCCAACAATTAAAGTATTATATTCTTTTATTATTATTTAATATGCAAAAGGATCACAACTGAAAAATAGATATCCACAGAACAATAAGATATATCCTCAGGGAAACCTTCAAGGGGGAGAAAACCCTACAAACTTTCCTCAGTATAGATTCCTTCAACATGTACAATGTCATACAATGCTCTTTCACGAAATCAAGACCAAAAGACCCAAACACAAACCAAGAATAGCCTCCTAGATAAGTGTGTACTACTCTCTTGTACTTCAATTCAATTAATGATCAAAATGACTCGATATAACCTCTATTTATACTCTGAAAGACCTAAAATACATGACTTATCAATAAACCCTTTCACAATTACACCTAGGAAAAACTTTCGAAATTACATAAAATCTCAACAGAGCCAACAACCAACATTATATATTTACTATAGTAGTGGGGATGCCAACAACACCCACACATAAAATATGAGGCACCATTATACCTTTTCGACCTTCCATCAACCTAAGATTAAACATATTAACCAATCTTGCGTGTGTCCACTGGTTCAAGGCCATTTTCGTAGGCTCCCAATCATGTAAGAAAAAATATATATCTCTCCTTAGCTAGCCTTGACTATCTTTCAAGCTTCGTAGCTAGCTTCTAACCATCCAAGTATATCATGTTAGTATTCCTTGCCAATGTTCAACTAACTCAAGGCCTTACTTCTCAGTGCAACCACTACAACCATAAGCCTTATTTTTTACGATATTTTTTTACGTCCCATACATGTCAAAAAATAACATTTAAAAGAAAACCTAGAATTTATTTTGAAATAGCTTACCAAAAAGTACATTGAAAGGTGTTTTTGACCTACTTTTTGTCCTAATTTCTATGTGAGAATTTGTTTAAAAATTGAAAAAATGGTGACTACACAAAGATTAATCTTTTTAAAGCCAAAATATTGGTCAATATCTAGATCAAAAAATTGGTCACAATTATAGTTGCAATTCATGCAGGTTGATATATAGGTTGACATTGAGATCGAAATTAGTTTTTATGTCAAATTTAAAGTTGAAAGTGTTGTGGAAATGTTGGTCAAAATATGTGTTTTATAGGCAATTATTTTTATTATAAAAATGATGGAATTTAAGTTGAAAACAATTTATTTAGGTCACAATATGTTACAATATATTGGTAAAAGAAATCTTAAAAAAATGGTTCATGGTCTTAGCTCAAGTAAGGTCCTAGTCCCAAGCTTTCCTAAGGAAGATAAGCTCCTGGTACTAAGTTTAGGTAAGGTCCTAACTTCGACTTTTTCTTAGATAGTTAAGGTTCTAGTCATGAAATTTATAGCTAATGAACAAACAAACTTTTACAAAGAAAATAAAATCATTCTTTCAAAACGAAAAAATCCTTAAACACTAATAGAATATAAAAGATATATCTTATAATTATCAATCCAAAAATATGTAGAGTATAAATAAAATATAAATAATATGGAGAATATAAATATCAAAATAAAAGTTTTAATAGAATATAAAAGATATATCTTATAATTATCAATCCAAAAATATGTAGAGTATAAATAAAATATAAATAATATGGAGAATATAAATATCAAAATAAAAGTTTTATGTACAAAAATAATATACAAGTATATCAATATATTTTGTCATACAACTTAGTAATGACATTAATAAACAGAGGTTGCAATATAATTGGGCCTTTGTCTATGATTATCATAAACAATAATAATAAAATTTTATTGATGATTGAGATGTAGAGGTCCATCATGTGCATCCCAAGCATGTACTTCTATAAATATAAATGCATGGTAATTAGAAATATAGTAAATGAATCATTTTGAAAATTGAATGCTTCATTACATTGTTTATAACATATCTCACATCTATAAATGTTAGTTCACACCCATTTGCTCCATTTTGTAAACCTTCCCTTGAAATCCTTGATCATTTCCTCCTCCTTGGTTGGTTAAGGTAATATCACAGCGGGGACTAATTAGTGTAGGACTCTTACTTAGTTAAGATAAATATCATGGTGGGGACTAACTAGTGTAGGACTCTTATTTTGTAAAATCCCTTCCAATTGGAACATTGTGCCACATTGCATCTACCGATATTTTTTGACAACCTCAACATTAGTGACAAGAAAACATTTTGAAACATGGTGACAATGCATCTCATCCCCTTCAATATTATAATACATAGTTTTATATAAATTTATAATATCATTATTGATTAAATAATTATTACAATGAACTAACCATTTGATATATATTACAATTACATTGATTTTGAAAATTATATTCAAATTAATATCGATTACGTATGAATTTGATTGTCAAAGGTGTGAAGCTAACTAAACCTCCATGATAGTGGAGACAAAAAAACTCGAATATTAATAAATATGATACGTACAATGGCATAGAATCTCTTAATTATGCATGGTTGATGATGGTGATGATGATTGTTAATGTCCACTAAGACAAACTTTGGTCTATCAAACCTTAAGAAAAAAATAGTAAGGAATTACTTGGATTGGTTTCAAATTTTATTTCTATGCTCAAAAAGATTTGTGAGAAGCTTTCCTAAATCTCCATAGTTTTGATGAGTTAAAAGGTTAGGAATGTTGGTATTGTTACTAATATTTTGAAATTGAGATCTAGCGTAAGACATTCTAAGAGAAATTTATTTCCATCCTCCACCTTCTTAGTCTCATAAAAGTCACAAATTCTTTCATGCTGTGGCATTTTAGGAATTGTCCAATGCCCTATTTCACTATGGAGATTGTGAGAGTTTGTTCTTACTTTAAAAGTGTTGATTTTCTTCTTTACACCAGTTAAAATAGAAATATACTTTTGATCTTATAGATTAAGTTTAATGACCTCTTTATAGTATCTTAGTTATATCGTGTCCTATAATTCTTTATCGCACCATAGTTTCTCCTTAAATTTAGATGTAATAGTATTTTTAATGGTATCAATATTCGACATAATGACCTCCTTTTCTATTTTCCAATGATTTATTCAAGACTTGGCATCTTTATACCAACCCCTCTTGAGTCGTAGGTGACTTTGATTAGGTTTTGAATCAATCTTAGGAAGCATCTTTTCTTTCATGTTAGTTGTCTTGTCTTTGTAAATTAAGTACCTAGTCATAATTGTACTCTCAATGGGGAAAATACCCACTTCTATCAGTAGGATACTATAGGGCGTATTGTTTTTTAATTTTAAGATTATAAATTATAATACACTTTTGGATTTGCTCGATATTTGTTTGTGGTTCTCTAAAGATGTTGCAACCCCAAACTTCACATCCATATAATATAACGAGAATGATGAGAGTCTCAAAGAGGACTTTATTTTTTCCCATAACTAGAAGTCAAAAGTCTTTCAAACCAAAATAGACTTTCCACCCTCTATTAATCATTTTCTCAATGCTATAGTCCTAGTTAAGCATGTGATGAAGGTTGAATCCAATATATGTGTATGAAGTAATTTCCTCTAAGTTGTTATTGCCATACAAAAAAATAGAATAAGTGATCCATTTGGATTTGATAATCATAAACTTTTTTTTTCCAATGTTTATTGTCATACCCATGTTGGACCATAAATCCCTTAGAGTTATTGGTTTCTTGTCAAGATCAGAGGGACACCTCTCCATAAGAACAATATCATTAGCATAAATAAGAAGGATGATGATTGTTCTAGCTAAAAAAGTGCCAACACAAGCTACTTCTTCCAAACATACCTCTAACTTGTCAATGTAAATGCCAAAAAGGGTAGTGGACAAGGGGCATCCTTGCTTATCTCCTATATTGTTAATAATACAATGAAATCAAGTCATTAAAAGTACATCAAAACCTTTATGAGTTAATATCAACACAAAATCCATAAAAA
Source organism: Picea sitchensis (assembly GCA_010110895.2). NCBI lineage: Eukaryota > Viridiplantae > Streptophyta > Pinopsida > Pinales > Pinaceae > Picea > Picea sitchensis. The sequence goes on from SNQJ01S0016703.1 coordinate 98,829, forward strand.
AATATATGCATCACTGTAAAAAATCATTATTCATTTCATAAATTAAAAAATTCATATTGTTTAATGGTGCAATATAAAAAATGATATAAAAAGTGAGACAATCAAGAAAACAAGGGAATTGTTATGACAAGTCAACATTGTGAAATTGGTGATAACATGTGTTATATTGTAGGAGAGGAGGATCGGGTCTCGCTCTAAGAAAACCCTAGTCGCAGTGGGTGCCAGGATCCTTTTCACTTGTGGTTTTCTTTGCTCGTGGCTACAGTAGACCGATAAATGATTTGGGGTGTCAATAGGTTGGATTTTGGAGAGCAACTCACGTTGGCGTGATGGATTTTGTGGGGGAAGGATTTTGTGGTTACTCAGGCCTTGTAGACTTCAAAGGGGATCTGTCAAATGGAAAGGTGATCTAGAGCATGCCAGCTAGTCACTCTCTCGCTCTCTTTCTGGATCCATTGTCTCCTGTTGTCGGTGATCTGAGTGTTGTTCCTCATTTTTCATCTGATCCACAAGCTCAGGGTTTATTTTGTGGGGCTGCTCTTCCTCATTCGTCCCCTCTCATCAGTGGTTCTCCTTTTGACCTAGAGTCCAATACGACCTCCCCACGATCCCTTCCACACTTCTCATCCTGGGAAAGAACATCCTCTAGAGGTCGGTATTTGGAGTTTGGTGCAAGGTGGACGGACTCGGGTCTCTCGCACACGACCCCCTTTGATGGTATTTTTCCAAACAACTCATTTTTTGCAGACCTACATCAAACCATTGCTCAACAGGAAGGACAGAAACATGGTTCTGTTGACCCTCGTTTTGATTACTCCCCCTTCCAGCAGGCTTCTTTCTCCCCTTAGCAGTTCTTACCAGCCCCTCCAGAAGTCAGTAAGTATTTTACTTTGGATCCTTTTCTACAGAATCCCCCTCTTGCTCTATCCAGGGGAGGGCCAAGGGTTTTGTTTTTGGGTGTCGTCTACTCCATCAGGCAGTAAGGAGGGGTCTTTAAGAAATAAGCATATGGAGGATTTAGGGGAAAATCAAGCTGCTAAAAAATAAAAACTCCAGACCGGTGTCAAACTTGTCCCTCGTCCATATAAGCTAGCCATGGGCGACGACATCATGCTTCCATAGGCTATGGATCTGGACGAAAGAGACGTGGTGGGAAAAGAAAATGGACGGCACTTGGGCACCACACAATTGAGGGATTGGGTCCAAAAGAATTGGGAGGCCACTCTTAACCAATTACCCTCGCTCCATATACTTGCCAAGGGTTGGTTCATGCTCAAGTTTTAGAATGTGGAGGACGTGGCCAAGGTCTTAATATCTCCTTGGTGTATATATTCGACACCTCTACTTATGAATAAATGGTCACCTTTCTTCGATGCAAGTCGTGAGCGCATCGATGAACTTCCGATCTAGGTAAGGCTGTTGGGGGTGCCACAAAAATGTTGGACAGTGAAATGCTTCGGAAAAATTGGGAATACCCTTGGCACTTATTTGGACATTGACATGTCTTTTATCTCCACTGGGAGGATGTTGATGGCAAGGATCCTGGTCTCTCTTAATCTTAGAAAAGGGCTCTCTGAAAACCTAGAACTAACCTGAGGAAACATGGTCTTTATGGAGAAGCTTGATTATGAACGCATGCCCTTCCAGGGCCACTGATGTCACAAACATTGTCAACGAGCCTCAAAGTGTTCTTTTCCAATGAGCCGCAGAAGGATCTCATCCCCTGGTGAAAGACTCAGGAAAATAGGACTCCAAATCTAGGGGGATGTCTCTTGTTTCAGACCCTCAAAACAAGGAAAGTTGGCTTTAGCTTCTCATGATGCTTCTCTCCAAGGTGGTAGGGAGTATCAGAGGCATCATGATGGAGATAATTCCACTGCCTCGAGCTTGGGATCTAGCTACAATCAATGCACCGCAAATACATAATCAACGTCAGGACATCTACTACGGAAAGGTATCAAAGCTCATCTCGGTATTCCTCCCAGGCCTTTTTCTTCCTCTTTAAGTTTTTACTTTCATTCTTTGTCTTTTCTGGGAAAACAATTGTTTGGCCCTCTGAAGAACATCCCTTTATCCCCAGAATCTCATCACTCTTACTACCCCTCTTAATTAGAGCCCCCTTTGTCCCAACTCTTGTTGGCCCTTTTCTCGGTCCATCCCTCTTTCTTTTTACCTAGCCACACACAAGACTCCTCAAGCATTTCCGATGAGGAAATAGTTTGTTACCAATTGAGAAACAGACCTATTCATTCCCCTGGAGAGTTATCTCAAAAATTGGATGGCATGATTCTAAACCCTACGCTCATAGTCTTAAGTAAGGGGAGAGGGAGAAAATATTTTCTAGAAAAATATCAATCTTGGGTGGCCACCAACATGGCAACAAAATGTCAACTTTCCATCACAGGGGCCCCTAGAGCATTGCCAACCCCTGGAGGCGTTTCAAAATGAAATTACTCTCCTTCAATTGTAGGGGCTTGGTGAACCCCTACATCATCATGCTCCATGAGACACTAGGGGATGCTCACCTAGTGCTCCCTATCTTGGAAAATATTTTCAAAGGTTGGAGTTTCATTGGGTTGGATGCTTCAGGAAGATCAAGTGGTTTGGCCATGAGTTGGAGGATCATATCTATAAAATTGGAAAATTCATGGGGTTTTTCCTCTAGACTTGGAATGACAGTCAAAGTGGAGGATATTGGCATGGTGTTCATGATTCTAAATGTCTACGACCCCTCGCAAGATCGCCAAAGTTTTTGGGACAACTTCCTAGACAAATATTTCACAAAGGAAAGAAATGTCATTCTGGGGGGGAACTTAAATTTTTCTATGGGCCCTGCAGAATCATGGGGATATAGAGCCCAGAATGATGCCCAAACAATTTTCTTAGAAGAAAATTGGAAGCATATGACTTGTTATACATTGCCCCTGTCAAACTACGTCCAACTAGGAGAAATAAGAGGATGGGGGAGAGTACATTGCTATGCGCAATACCAACTACTCCTCCAGAAGTAAGAGCACAATGATAGCAAGATGTAACATAACTTGCAGAAAATATAGCGCATGCTATACAAATTATGATTTAGTTGTTGGAGCACAGTGGCCAACTGTGGATGCAAGTACAAGAAGATGGAAGCTTGTAGGAGCTACAAGGGAAGGAGGATACGGTCCATGTGTCAATGGAAGAATTAAAACAGAGACAAAGGACAATGCCACTGCCCGAGAGAATCAAGACTGCATCAGAGATGAAGAGCCTACAGGCAGAGGAGAAAGCAGTGCAGGCGCAGAAAATTGCGAGACATGCTCAATTGGAGCCCCTACAGGAAAAGGTTGAACAATTGGTCATGGAGATTGACGCAACAAAATCAAGGGTGGAGCAGATAGGCTTGGAGGGAGGAGAAATATTGAAACCTCCAGTCATCGCGCAGATGGTAGAAGCCATGGAGGAGAAGAGCAACCAGGCTCAGGAGCAATGCCATCAAGCAACACAGATGTATGAAGCACTGACACAAGCGTTGAAAGATGCAGGAGTCAGTGAGTGACTCGGGGTGAGTCACAATGTCAGTGTTGGGGACCTGTTGTCATAGGCCAATTTTGGGAAAGAATCAAAGCAGTGCTGAAAAATAAGGAAAGAACCAAAAACAAAGGAGAATAGGGAGCGCACCGGAAAAAGAGGAAAAGTAGCACCGAGAAAAGCAATTACAAAGTGGACAAACTGCTACGGAGCAGTTGGAAAGTGGAAAAGCGTCGACTTGGAGAATGGTTGGATCAAGGACCAGCCGAGATTGAGCAGTTGGAAAGTGGACAAACCTAATCCACTTAGGGTTAGGGTTTTATCCCATTTTTTGTATAGGTAGAATTATTAGGATTGTGAAAAGAGTTAGTTTGGATGTCATTTAGTTGTTTAGGAGGTTTTGTTGAGAGATTGGTTAGATGTTCTCATTTTTGTGAAGACTATCATGATCTGTGGAGATGAATTGTAATGGAGGAAGAAATGTACAGTGTGTAGCACTGGTTTTTGCATGAATATGAATAAAGAGCCGAAGCGACAAATATTTGTGGACGTAGCCCAAGAGGGGGTGAACCACGGTATATCCATTTCATGTGTATGAATGTTTTCATTGTTTACAATTATGTTTGAGTTAAATGAGCTATATGATAAATATGATAAAATAATAGATGGAATAATATTTCACAACATTGAATGAATTTGTGTCATTGGTCATATGTTGTGTCATTGGTAAAAGTTAGGATTGGTATAATAAATTGGAATTTGATGGATATGAATTGAGTAGATCTAATGCCCATGAGAGAGAAACACATCCCATCCCATGGTTGTAGACACCTGAGTCCTGCAGCCACCCATTGAAGCCATCTTTCACTTTGTGTGTTGTGTTGCCTTCTGGTATCCAGAAGGGCCAATGGTCGAAGGGTTGTCGATAGTCCTGTAGTTAGAACCTGGGTCATCCCATAAGAAGCCAACACTTTCTTTAAGCATGAAACATGGAAAATTGGGTATACTCGCGAAGATGCGGACAACTCCAATTTGTATGCCATAGTACCAATATTTTGCAACACCTTATAAGGTCCATAGTACTTTGGTGATAATTTATTATCCTTCTTAGCTTGCTTGAGGGACATCTGTTTGTATGGTTGTAGTCTTAAAAATACCCAATCCCCTACTTCAAAACTTCTTTCACTACGATGTTGATATGCTTGTTGTTTCATGCGATTTTGTGCCATGGTTAGGTTTTCCTTTAAGAGTAAGAGTTGGAGAACTTGTTGTTGATGCTCGTTGTAATCTTCCACTGCTTGAACCTTATATTTTTCTTTTAGAGAAGAAGCTATGGAAGGTGGGTGGTATCCATAGAGTGCCATAAATGGTGTCATTTTTGTTGCAGTATGAAAGGAAGTGTTATACCACCATTATTTCAAGGGTAACCATTTGAACCATTGTGTTTGTTTATCAGAGACAAAGCAACGAAGTTAGTCTTCCATAAATTTGTTCACTATCTCAATCTGTCCATCATATTGAGGATGATAAGATGAGCTATGAGCCAATTGAGTACCCAAACAAGAAAATAATTATGTCCAAAAATTTCTAGTGAAGATGGGATCTCTGTCACTTACAATAATCTTTGGGATTCCATGTATCTTTTGAATTGTCTCCATGAATGAGGTGGCAACTATATTGGCTTTGAAAGGATGAGAGAGTGCACAAAAGTGTGTGTACTTGGTCAGTCTATCAACAATCACCATGATGATACTCTTTCCTTCATACTTCGATAACCCTGTGATGAAATCCATGGAAACCTCCTCCCAACATTGACTTGGGATGGCTAATGGTTGTAAAAGACTTGGGATCTTAATTATATGCACCTTATTTTGTTGGAAAATCAAACATTCTACCACAAACCTTTGAACTTAAGTTTTAAGTCCATCCCAAAAAAATTCCTTCTTGACCCTATGGTACGTTTTCAAAAATCTCGATTGCCCTCCTACCAGAGAGGTGTGCAATTCCAATAGCACCTTTAGTTTGAGTTGGGAGTTCTTACATAAATATAAGCGATCTTTTTACCATAGTGAATCATTTTTCCATGTAAATGTATCTGATGCACTGGAATCATGTTGCAACCTTTAAATGAGAGTTCACACATTTTCGTCATTCTTTCGTTCATACCTCGCTTCTATTATCCAATCGGGTTGGATGATCGAGATAGCACATAGAAAGGCCTCAACAACTTCATTCGTTCTTGAGAGTGCATCTGCCACAACATTTTGCTTCTCTTTTTATAGATGATTTCAAAACCATAACCCAACATCTTGGTCACCCATTTTTCTTTTTCTTTTGAAGATAGTCTTTGTTCCAAGAAGTATTTAAGACTATCATGATCTATTTTGACCTTGAAGTGCCTGCCTATTAGGTAAGGGCATCATTTATTCAATTCATCTAGTATTTCCATCATTTCCTTCTCAAAAATGGGTTTGTGTAAGTCCTTTCCCATGAGTGGCCGACTTTCAAAAGCAAGGGGGCTTCCTTCTTGTATTAGAACAACACCATTGCCATTTCTCAAGGTATCGCATTCCATAATAAAGGTTTTTTTGAAGTCTGGTGTGGTCAAGACATGAGCTTTGCACATCACCTCTTTAAGTTGTTCAAAATCTTGAGTTGCCTCTGGAGTACATGAAAATGCATCCTTCTTAGTTAATGTCGTTAAAGGTGTTGTTATTCTTTCATAGTTCTGAACAAACTTGCAGTAGTAACCTGTCAAACCCAAAAATCCTCTAAGATTATTCAATGTTTTGGGAATCGGCCAGTCCATCACGACCTTAATCTTGTTAGAGTCTACCTTGACACCTTCATGAGATATAATATGACCCAAATAATCTACCTCCTTCACCCCAACGAAACATTTGGATGGTTTAGCATATAGTTGTTGCTCCTTTAGTAGTTGTAGCACCTTGTCAACATGTCGCACATGATCCTCCCAAGACTTGATATAGATTAGTATATCATCAAAAAATACTAACACAAATTTTCTAAGGAAGGGCTTGAAAATGGAATTCATCAACCCTTGGAATGTGGAAGGTGCATTCATAAGGCAAAAATGCATGACCAAAAAATCATAATGGCCTTCATGAGTTCGGAATGTTGTTTTTGGGATATCTGCTTTCTTCATTCTAATCTAATGATACCCTGAATGGAGATCGAACTTTGTGAAATAGATTTCTCCATGTAGTTCATATAACAATTCATCAATGACGGGAATGGGAAACTTATCTTTAATAGTGATCTTGTTGAGCTCTCTATAATTCAGACACATACGCCATGAGCCCTCTTTATTGAGTACCATTACCACCGATGCAGAGTAAGAACTTTGGCTAGGTCTAATAATGTCAGCCTATAACATTTCTTCAACCATATGCTCAATTTCACTCTTATGGTGATAAGGGTATATGTAAGGCCTGATGTTAGGAGGAACACTCCCAGGAATTAGGTGAATAACATGATTATGATTTCGAGTGGGTGGAAGACCTTTGGGAATACTTTCAAATACTTTGGAATGATTATCAATGATCCCTTGGAGATCTAGGGGAATAGATGGCTTAGAGGTTTGAACATCTATTGAGCATAGTTGTACAATTACACAATGATGCCCCTTTTTCAATAATTTTGTCATGCCAATAGAGCTTATCACCTTACTGGGTTTCCCTGTGATACCCCTTAACTCAATTTATTTTCCTTCCAATGAAAATTTATTGAAAATTAAAAGCCATCGTTCCCAATTATTGTAACCATTGGACTCCTAGTACACCATCAACACCACCCATGAGTATAGCAATCATTGGACTATTCATTACATATTCCCCCATAGTAAGATTGATCTTATTGCATTTTCCTGAGAAAATGATAGTTCCTCCATCTACAAACATTACTTGAAACTATGGCATTGGATATATAAAGCAATTGAGAGCTTTGGCTAATTTATAGTGAATAAATTTATGAGTACTAACATAATCAATTAGGACTATTACCTTTTTCTTTTTTATATATCCTTTGATCTTGAGGGTTTTAGGAATTCTAATTACATCCAATGCATTACATGATATCATGGGAGTCAACTCTTCAAAAGAAATATCTTCTACGTTTTCATCTTGAGATGGTTCTTGTTCTTGTTCTTCTTCATCTTCACAATCTATGTAGAATAATTTCTTCTCAGCATACTTATGTCGCTTACTGTACTTGTTGTCACAATTAAAGCATAAACCTTTTTCTTTTCTTTCCTCCAATTGTTGAGGTGTCAACCTTGTAGGTTGAGGTGTTTTAGAAGAAGGAACATTATTCTCTCAATAGTTGTTAGGAGTGGTCCTTCTGGTAGCCATAGCCATATTTTTACTTTCAACATTTCTCACCACCCTGAATGCATTCTCCAATGATTTGGGTTCCCAAAAGAGAACCTCATGTTGAATGTTATCCTTTAAAGTTCATATGAATACATCAATTAGGTTCTCATATGGAATATCCATTACCTTTATATTCCATCTTTGGAAGTTCTCAATGTGCTCCGCAATTGAACCCTTTTGCTTGAGATTTATTAATTGGCTAAAGAAGGTATTGATCCTTGTATCCTCATAGTGTGTTATCATTTATTCTGTGAAAATTGTCCAAGTGACAAGTGATTTGCAAGAACAAAGTCATCGATACCACACAAATTGATTGGGTTCTAAATATAAAGAAGCAATTTGTACCTTTTGTGTATGTGTCACATCACGTAGATAAAAGAATTACTCCATCTGAAGTATCCATGTGATTGGATCCTTTCCATCAAACTTCCTCATATCGATCTTAGGAAAGTGGTTGGTCTTCAACCCAAAGTTGGAGTTTCTCCAGTCTTAATTCATCTTCCTTGTGTCCTTATCATGAATTTCATGGGATACATTTTCACTTTCAAGTGGCCTCTCTATTAGGAAATTTTTCAATCCTTCCATGATCTCCCTTTTTAAACCAGCCATCTTAGTATCCATTATTTCCTCCAACTTAGCTTCAGTTGAATCCATCATCCCCTTGTAATTCATATTTTGTTACTGTCTTCTTTTGTAAATCATTTATATCCTTGTGAATTTCTTCACCTTCATCAAGAGTCCAAGTAGGATTGTTTGGAGGCTTATTTGGTGTATAAGTTCCTTTTTTTGGTGGCATGTTGGCCAAGTATCACTTTTAAACCTTGATTTAGAGGTGGTTCTGCTAGACGATCTTTCTTCTGTTGTATCTCCAAAATTTCGGCCTTTTTGGGTCTGAAAATTTCTTTGTAGTTCTCTGATACTTATTCTCTACAATGCCATAAGTATGATCAAAATTGGATGTGCCAAGTGGAAGTTATGGTAACTTCCCCACACCTTGCTGATTTTTTTCCCTTCCAGGAGAGCGTACTTGTAAAGCATTCCAAGACCACAATATCCGAGATTTGATTCTGAAACTTGTACCAAAAATACTACAGATTTTCCATTATCCAATGAAACTAGTCTCACTTAATTTGGATACTCACTGAAGAAGATATCATTTTTTTACCTAGAAGACTTGTTTGAGACTAGTTAATATGACTAGTCAGATACCCTATCTTACATAGGGTGTATCTACAAAAGTAGGATGACCCAAAAGCTAAAATTTTGATCACAACTACCTTGATAATTTATGTGAATATGCTTTGGGTTTCAAGGTCTGAAATGTTACAAAAAATATTTTATAGTGAAAATTTTGTGATGGATAAATTTAGGATGATTCCATAATAATATATTACAATGGCTATATCTCTGAAAGTATAAGGCCTTGGGAGCTAAAATTTGAACCCCACGTACCTTGATCCATCTACTAAATTTCCTCCAAAAGGTTCCTTCTGAAACATCATAGAAAAAAAATTATAGCAAAAAGTCCAAGGTGTCTCAAATGCAGCAGTGAAACCCCAAGACCTTGAGCTCTAATACCAAATGTTAAGAACCAAATATCAAAATAGCTTAAAAAAAACTGAAGAATAATTATTCAAAGCCTTGAAAAAGAGATAATTTCAGATAATAAGCCTCTTTGAGGGGGCAACCTCCTTATAAACCACATAAATTTCCAAATACAAGATGATTCCAAATGAAAAGGTCTCCTTGGTATATATAGGAGACTAGGAGGTAAAATTACAACTAATGGACCCAAGCCGACATAAATAAAATAACATTACTAATGTAATATGTCCCAATTAAGGGGTAATGTGCCATTATTTAGGGCTTAACGGTTACTCTCCTTCATTGTATTATTTATTGTTGATTGATTATGGTGAACCAGAATGTTATGAAGAGGCAATTCAGGTAGACACTAAAAATAAGTGGGAGCAAGGCATGAAAGAGGAAATGGATTCCTTCGTAAATAACCAGACTTGGGACTTGGTTCATACAGGAAAAAGAGCATTGCAGAATAGATGAGTTTACAGGTTGAAGGAAGAAGATGGAGGAAAAAAGCGGCAGAAGGCTAGACTTGTTGTAAAGGGGTTTTCACAAAAGAAAGGTATAGATTTTGATGAAATATTTTATCTTGTTGTTAAGATGACTTCAATTGGAACTGTTTTAAGTCTCATAGCAGTAGAATATTTGTATCTTGAACAGTTAGATGTTAAAATAGTTTTTCTCCATGGGAATTTGGAGGAAGAGATTTATATGCAGTAGACACAGGGGTACGAGGTCAAAGGGAAGGAGAATTTGGTATGTAGGTTGAAGAAGAGCTTGTATGGCCTAAAGAAAGATCCAAGGCAGTGGTATTTGAAGTTTGACAGGTTTATGACAGAACAAGGTTATAGTAGATGTCATTCTGATCACTGTGTTTATTTTAAAAAGCTAGAAAATGGAAGCTATATTATCTTGCTATCATATGTAGAGAAGATGTTGGAGAGGTTTAGAATGCAGAATGCAAAACCAGTTAGTACACATTTTCCAACCATTTCAAATTAACTAAGGAAATGTGTCCCAAGACAAAGGAGGAGATAGAATACATGTCTAGGGTCCCTTATTCATCAGTAGTTGACAGCTTGATGTATGCGATGGTTTTCACAAGACCAGATATTGCACATGTAGTGGGAGTTTTGAGAAGGTATACGAACAATCCAGGTAAAGAACATTGGGAGGCAGTAAAGTAGATTCTCAGGTATTTGAGAGGTACTTCTACTCATGCATTATGTTTTGGAGGTTTGGACAATGTTCTACAAGGATATGATGATTCAGATATGCCAGGTGGTAAAGATAACAAGAGGAGCACCACAGGGTTTGATTTTACTGTAGGTGGAACAACAATAAGTTGGATTTCAAAACTACAAAAGGTTGTTGCACTTTCAACAACGGAAGCGGAGTATGTTGTTGCTACAGAGGCTAGTAAAGAAATGATTTGGTTACAGAGGTTTATGGAGGAATTGGGAAAGAAGCAGGAGAATAGTAGGTTGTACTATGTCAGTGAGAGTGTCATTCATCTTGCAAAGAACTCGGCCTTCCATTCAAATACTAAACATATACAACTCAAGTACCATTCTATACGATTTGACTTGGAAGATGGACATTTGAAGTTGGAAAAGATACATACTAGCCAGAATCCTGTAGACATGTTAACAAAGGGAATAACCGGGGAGAAAATGAGTTTCTACTCAATTTTAGTTGGTCTTCAAGCATGAAGGTGAAGATGAAAATTTTTCTAGGTACAAGGTGGAGTATAGTCCAACAAGTACAACAACAGTGGAGTTGTTGTGATCAGTCTCCAAGTGGGATATTGTTGGTTGTGGAGCCTGATTATCTTCCTTATTCAGAGGTTTGTTTTAGCTGTGCTTGGACCCCATTCCCTAACGGGGGTGTGGGGGGGATTTCCCCCCCACAACTGTCTCTAGGGGGGTCCAAGATATTGGGAAAAATTGCCTTGTAAAATATTGTAATTTCGTAGTCAATTTGGACCATTCATTAAAAGGTCGCAGAAATGATGGTAGAAGTTATTTTAAGGTTTTTTTCCCTAGAAGGAAACCCTCTTTTATGAGGGAATTGTATTGAGTTTGTATATGTGTGTGATTATTGTATTCTGAGAGAGGACACTGTCAGAGGAAGACGAGGAATTTACAACAATTGAGTTGTAGGTTGTATCCCTTCATTTTGTTAAATAATAAAAAGGAAGGACCTGGAAATTTCTCTGGTGGATGTAGCCTGTTATCCCCGATATCTAGGGATAACTAGGAGATCATGTCTCAAGGCCCACATGGTCCTAGACATGGAGTACCGAGAGCAGGAGTGACTTGAGCATGGACCTGGAGGGCCCATCTTTCTTCTTCTCAGCCAGACTTGTCCTGTCAGCAGTAGCAGCTTCCATCTGTTAGAAAAACAGGACCGCGGAGCAATAAAATAAAACAAATGCAGAAACAAAACACAGAAGACACACAATACAAGAGAGACACAGATTTACCTGGTTCACCCAGTGTGGGCTACGTCCACCAGAGAAATTGCCAGGTCCTTCCTTTATTATTATC